>JARPMJ010006216.1:0-30000 GCA_033366665.1 Phoxinus dragarum
TGCTTAAGCTTACTCACTTAAAAAAGTTGGGTTAAAAACGACCCAACAACTACCCAATGGTGGGTTGATATAGCACCGACCTAATGTTGGGTTAATTTTAACCCAATAAATTAGGTAACTAGTTTTACCCAATAAATTGGGTTACAAAAAACTAATTTGTTGGGTTATTTGGCCATAATTATGCTTTAACCAACCTAGTATTATTATTTTATTATTATACTATTATTGCCATGTAAATAAATAACTTACAACTTCAGTATATTGACAATGCTTTATTTACATTCAATGGCATTACTTCAAAGGCATTACATTCAAAAGTTATTATTGCAATTGTTTTAATTTATTTCCTAAAGATAAGAAATTGTTTCAATAAATAAAAAAGGTAACAGTGTGTTGAGGGAACACCTCCAGGCACAGAATATTAATGTTAAAATTAATTAATTTAGAATTATGTTTTAAGTTCTAAGAAACATGGTACACAAAAACAAATAAACAGTTGTAAAACATTACAAGTTGTAAAAAATGTCATTAAGTTATTGTTGCAATTGCTTTAATTTACTTCGTTAAGGTAAGAATTCTTTCAATAAATAAATAAATAAAAGTAATGCAATTATAAACTGCCTCATAATAAGACAACATTGTGTTGAGGGAACACCTCCAGGCACAGAATATTAATGCTAAAATTAATTTATTTACAATTCTGTTTTAAATTCTAAGAAACATGGAATACAAAAACACAAATAAATAAACAAAATCAAGTCCAGTTTAGCCAATTATAAACTGCCTAAGTAGGCGACAGTGTGTTGATGGAACTCCTCCTGGCACAGAAACTGCCAAACAGGCTTTGGATACTCTGGAACTTTGGGAATTGCCTCCGTTGCTCCTCCTCCTCCAAATATTGAATGATGTTTGTTCCAACCTTTAAATAGAATTTTGAAATGGTAAATATGCACACATGGATCAAATATTAACCCAAAATGTGTTTTCATAAATTATGTACCTACAGGCTATAGATCAACAAATGCTTGTTGCCTCCTGGTAAGAGGGCCGAACCATCTTGCAGCCCGTTTTGTATGGCAATTTGAAGGATGGATAGCTGGCAGGGTTTTTCAAAGCAACATCTCCAAGAGTGTCTTACATTAAACAAAAAAAACAATGGATTAATATTTAAACAAGTGCATTATATTATAGACAAAATATTACAACTTGACATGAAAGTACAGAGCTGTTGTGCAGGATTTTCTCACCAGAAGAAATGTTAGTCTGAACAGGAAGATCCAAGGCTCTCTTGAATGCGATATGAAATGATTTGTTGAGATGCATGTCCCCAAATTTCAAAAAGTCCTGAGCAATCTAAAAATGAATAATGAAAAAGAAAAGTTAAAATCACACCAACACCTCATATGGTGCAGTAACAAAGAAAATTGTGGACATTTGTTTTTCAATATGAAAAATCATGCTTGGTGAATCAAATCAAGTGGATTCTTTTTTTTTATATATAGAAAAATATAATTAAAATTGCCACTAAAATAAAAGATTTAGGAATCCGATTGTCAAATTATACCTATTTATTTTAATGAACCAAATCTAGAAAAAAAAACGTGTATATAAAACCAACACCAATAAGCAGAAATTAAGTTGCGTATGCATGTGTGTGTACCTGCATTTGTGTTTGTGTGGGTGTTAGGTCTCACAAATGATGCCCTAAATGTTAGAGCGCTGTTCACAAATGCACTGTTGCACCTGCGTGTGTTTGTGTGTATGAGCAAGCATGTTTGTTCCAAAATGCATTTGTGACTCAAAGCTTTCCTTTCTGTGTGAACAAATGTTCTGATTTTTTCTGGGAATTATTATTTTTTTAAACTGAAAGAAAAAAAACCTCTTGGAATTGTAATAAATTCATACAGGTTAGTAGGGACATGGTGAGAAAGTTATGACAAAAGTTTGTGAATACATCAAACACTATTTGACAAATGCATTTGCAACCATCTATGTTATTGAACTTAATACATGAAGTACATTCTTCCATTCAACTTGTGACCGCAACAATAGAACAATAACAAACAAATAATAAAATAGTTTATCTTTTACCACAGGAATTTTCTCTGTAAATCGTTTGTGAATTTACATTTGAGATTTTTTTTATGCTGTTCAGGAGCTATGTGCCACTGAAAAGTGCTGAGGGTAATAATTGAAATGCAGTTTGACCAATGTTTGCGTTACGTACATTACGTACGTTACGAAGGCAATGCAAAAAGGCACACAATGAATGGCGTCCCGGCCGGACGCGCTTTTTTAGGTCCAAAAAGAGGACATGTCCGGGAAAAAGAGGACGTATGATCACCCTAGTTTAACACTGTATTTTAAATTCCCACTAGTTGGGATAGCCCAAGTAGACATTTGCGCTACAATGTAGGCCTTTGTATAACACACCATAACGTTATATTCTTCCTGTAAGTGACGGCGACACTGGATGGACCAGTGGCTTCCGCTGGGTCTTGAAGCCGAGCGCGTCGGTCAAATATCTGAAAATATGAATAACTTCCCACAAAGTATTAGAAAGAAAGAAAGTGAGGAAGAGTATCACAACCGAGTATTAAGAAATACCATCGGTGCCATTAGTCGCAGATAGCGGACGAAAAGCAGTCGACAGGGGAGATATAAACATGGAAATAATAGGCTAACAGAAAAAAAGCGGCAATAATACTATGTAAGAGCTTAAAGTCACATTATAACGAAAAAAAAAAACATGTATACAATATGCATAGGGCCTATAGATATACTGTATAGTGTAATATTAACTCACCCGTGCCGTGTATCTTCTATCACACTTGCGGTGGTCAACCGTTGAAATTTGAATTTTAACCCCAACGGACTGCGTTGTTATAGAAACAACCCAATAAATGTTCCGAACAACCCAACAGAACGACCCAATATTTTTAACCCAACTATTGGGTACGCAAAATAACCCAACGTTTTTTAGAGTGTGCGTCTCCCCCCCCCGACTTTCCCAACAAAAATCCCCCCCCCCCCGCTCCCTCTCAGAAATACATAAACTGACATTACTGAGCTATATGCGTTTAAAGTAGCCTATTAAAATAGGCACAATGGCATTGCTCAGTTCAACGTGTTGGGAAATCGGGCATTTTGTCCCGCGTCAGCTTTTATTCAAAAGTTAATAACGCTCAAACATTCAAAAGGTAAATAAGGAATTTCCACTGTCATCTCTGCAGACAGAGCTCGTGCGTCATCCTCGCGCAGTTATTCAGACAATACCGCGTAGACATATGTATTTCATAGAAAATTGTGTCTACTATATAAATTACAAAGGTTTAATTGGCATCTTTATCTCAAACGACCCGACCGACCGCGACCCGAATATCATTACAAATATTTTTGGATGACTTGTAATCGCGGGCACCCGCTCATTTTGGATCAACCCGCGCATCACTGCAAGAAAAGTATTTATAAGCGAGTCATTGAATCATTCATTCAGATTAATTAAATGTTTTAAATAGACTGCGGGGGCTATTAACATTTTGTCCGACCTTCTAGTAATTACATTTTGTTTATTTGTCTGTCAAAAATCGTGATCTCTGTTTGAAAAAAAGAAAATGTGATTCTCAGTTTAACCAGAATCGTGCAGCTCTAATTCTACAGGACTTTCAATTATATAGTTTGGACCTCATCTATCCTGTACCTCAACTGTTCTGTTGGTGTTTTGGGAGTCATCTTTGTTTTCTTTAACACTGTTTCAGGGAAGAATTCGTCCGTCACGAATAGCGGTTCAGTGGTTCATAGTCAAGGGTTTGGTGCTCCAGCTGTTCGAAAGACACATGTGGACCGAGGACCCGTGCCCTCGTCCTCTTCCTTACGGTCTGCTGTTAACCCGTCCACGGGGCTAACAGACTTTAGAGCTGTAAGTCCAGCATAATGCCGTCTAAATCGTCTCCATCTAGCTAGTTTCTGTGTCTGCTGTCATCGTTAGCACCCCATTTCTGTTCAGCTTGTAGTTGTACTTGCATCCGCTTCATGCCGATATTTGCAACTGCCGCTTTGCAACTTTCCCCTCCCGCTGCCGTTTTGCCCCGTCTGCATCATGCTAATGCCAAAATCATGCCTTGAATTATTCATAATTTTTATAATTCTGTTAACATTCATTCACCCTCATGTGGTATGACTTTCTTTATTCTATAAAACACAAAAGGTATTCGTTCGTACCAAAAAAAACAGTCCATTCAACTTTAATGTCTACAGAATACTTTGGATATATTGCACATAATTTGCAGGAACACTTTCATGGTGCATTTAATGTACATGTGAAACTCAACAAAAAAAAAAAATATATATATATATATAAATATAATATCGTGCAAAAGTTAATTTATTTCCCCGCATTGAGGCAGTAATTCATGCAAAAGGGGCCAAAACCAAGTACTGAGTACATATGCATGATTATACTTTTCAGAGGCCCGACATTTCTGTATTTAAAATCCTTTTTTTTAATGTAATATTCAAATTTTCTGAGATTTTTAATTTGGGGTTTAAATTTTATCACAATTTTTTCACAATTTATATTGCATTGTTTCAAATCAACTTCACTGTAATAAACAGGAAAATAACTGTGGCTAAATTCATCAATTATGAAGCAAATTAAATTTCAGCTTTAAAGCAGCTCTACAAATTACAATAGTGTCATTATTCAGCTCAATTTAGTTCAATAATAGTGTCAATGTTGCAAAGTTATGAAACAACTTTAATTTTTAGCTATAAAGCAGTGCTACAGAAGACTATAGTTTCATTGTTCAGTCCAATTTAGTTCAGTTTACATTGAGTTTAGTTCAGTTTACATTGAGTTTAGTTCAGTTCAGTTTACATTGAGTTTAGTTCAGTTCAGTTTACATTGAGTTTAGTTTAGTTCAGTTCAGTTTACATTGAGTTTAGTTCAGTTCAGTTTACATTGAGTTTAGTTCAGTTTACATTGAGTTCAGTTCAGTTTACATTGAGTTTAGTTCAGTTTACATTGAGTTTAGTTCAGCTTACATTGAGTTTAGTTCAGTTTAGATTGCACAATCCATACGCACAAAATCCCTCGCTCGAAAGCTTGCCAGACCTTCCGTGCCTAGTTACGGTTGCTAAGCCACGATTGGTCAGTGGCGGTTTTCGGGCGTGGCTTAGCAAAGGGTCAATTAACATTTTAAGTCATAATCTCTAGTAAATTAAGTTGTTTTGTCTATTCAGAATCGTGAGAGAATCCTGATCTCTATTTAAAACAAAAACAAAAAAACATGTGATTTTTAATTTATCCAGAATCGTGACGCTCTAAATGACATTATCCAGCTCACGTTTTAGTTTTGTTCTCATCAGATGTGGTCAATCCACTCAAATCGACAATATTACTGAATATTAGTCGTCTTTTAAACCCCAACTTTTTAAAATAGGTTTAAAATGGCATTAAAAGTAAATACTTAACTCTATTTTAGGCTGCTTATTGATAATGCAGCTGAACAGGAACAACAAGAGGAAGTTCTGTAGTGGAACAAACCTGGTGTTGAAGGTTTTCAACCATTTTTTTTTTTTTTTCATCCATACTTTTGATTTCATGTGAACCAGACTCATGAACACACATGGGTTGATATGGTTAACAATCTTCAACTCTGGTAATACTTATTATGACCCTCAGACGTTTTAATGTTAGTTCCCCAAAATGTAATGTAATGTCTGTTTTTTTTGTGACAAAATAGTTGAAGAAAATAATTTTGCTTGCATATTTCGATTAAAACAATGAGACGAATGATGCAATTCCTGGTTTCAGCAGAGATACATTTTTTATAATTTTCATGCAATTTATATTTGTAGTCACTAATCTATTTTGAAGGAAACATAAGCAGCTGGAAGCTGTTTAATGTTTTAACAATCATCCTTCATAATCATACGTCATACTCAACATCATATTCATCCATATCAAGCCAAAAAATTTTTATTAACCGCAAAAAATGGTTTAAACCATAAATCTCACTAACCTTAACAAAAATTTTGGCATAAAAATACATTTAATTCCACATATATTATCTAAAAAAAAGACTTATGTCATGTTATATTATTATAATTTTTTTTTATGATGTGTATATTTTTTAACTAAAAATACAAATTTTAGCTTTTCACTGGTTTCTGCAACAACTTATTTTCTTCAACTTAATGATTCAGAAAACTATAAACTACTTTAGCATGTTTGACACCAAAATCTTGGATAAAAATAATGTTTTTGATGGTTTTAAATGCCCTTTCATATTCCTGAAGTACACTGTGTGTATAAGTGACCTTACAAAAGCATCATGATAATATGACCTCAGAATGACACTGAGGTCTAAAAGAGTGTGAAGCATTTACCAGAACACTTCCTGTTTTCCGACATGCAGTGGCAGCTGGTTTCACCGCAGTGTCACAGTTACTTTACGTTCATTTTGCACATTTTTGTTATGCTTTTTAAAATGACGATTTAAAATACATTTTTAATGGAGTTAAGTATATTTGTTTGAGACGATGCTCCACAATAATTGCACAAGTATCACTGCTACATTAATTTTTTTATACAAGATCATAGACAAAATCAGGATTAAACAGTTGAGAAAAATGAATTTTAATTATGCTATTTTAACTTTGTTTTGGAGTCTCCTGCATTACATGCATCAAAGGTCAAAAAACACTCTCATAATATACATTGCTCATCACCTCAGTTCTAAAAGATAAAAAAACTCTGCTCTGATTGGTCAGATGGCCCAGTCTACTGTGATTGGTCTACTCTGCTCTGATTGGTCAGATGGCCCAGTCTACTGTGATTGGTCTACTCTGCTCTGATTGGTCAGATGGCCTAGTCTACTGTGATTGGTCTACTCTGCTCTGATTGGCCAGATTACCCAGTCCACTGTGATTGGTCTACTCTGCTCTGATTGGTCAGATTACGCAGACCGCTTACAGCATGTGTCAGAAACCAAACGCCTACTAGCATATCTGAATTTCAGCTCTCGATACACAGTGATATGAACCGTAACGATGGCGTCGCTTTTACTGTATCAATTCCACCGCGAGTCCTCGTCCATTAGAAGCGCATCAAAGTGGATTCACAGCGATAAAAACAGCGTTTTCCCGACATGTCAACAACACAAACCAAACTCTTCCAGTCTCAGTTACATCTACAGGGTTTGAGGGCGGAGCAAAGCAGACATCATTCACAGGCAGCCAATGAAGATCATAGGCTGGAATTATGCTAATTTGTTACATTACCGTATTATCCGGACTATAAGTTGCTAGTCGTATCAGTCAAAAAATGCGTCATTAAGAGGATTAAAACATATATAAGTCGCACTGGACTATAAGTCGCATCTATTTAGAAATATATTTCACAAAATCCAAGACCAAGAACAGACATTTAATCTGGAAAGGCAAGTTATTCAGCTCCACAACAGCACACAGAACAACAGCTGAATAGGTGTCCGGTGTGTTAGCGTAACACATTAACAGTTATTCACACAATAGCATAAAGAACATATACCTGAGGCTGAATAGGCTAAACTAACATTAGCCAGCGAGTCCAACAAGTTACCGGTCAGCAAGTTCACCAATCTCCCGATCTCACTCCACAACACTGAATACATTGAGTTCTTCCTCGGTGTCGCTTCTGAACAACTCCGCTGACTAGAGCGCCCTCTCGGGGCTGTAGACGGTAATGTTTTCTCTTGGTTCATCTCAGTCAGTATGAATTCATTTTGATATATAAGTCGCACCTGACTATAAGTCGCAGGACCAGCCAAACTGAAAAAAAGTGCGACTTATAGTCCGGAAAATATAGTAATTAAGTATTAACAGGAGTGCCAATGACTCCTTTCAGCATTTAAAAATCAATTATTTTAGGAGAAAATATCTTTATGGGTCATGCACTTTGATATTTAAAACTTTGCAGACCTTTTACATTCCCAAACAGCGTTATTACACACTGCATGAACGATAATATTAAAAAAATCATAATAGGTGCTCAAATCCAGGTCATGCCAAACCACATCTTTGCTCTGCTAGCTGTGTGTGTGTGTGTGTGTGTGTGTGCGTGCGTGCGCTGTGCCATGCAGTGCATACGTATGCAGTTTTGCATGTTGCATGAGGCTTTGTGTTGTGTTTGCCATGCTTGTTTAGAACTGTGCTGTAATGTGTCTCTCTCCCAGGCACTGAAAACATGAAGGTAAGGTGAAGCGCAGGTCTGCGAACCACATCTGAGCGCTCTGCATGTGTTTGTGTCAACCATGAAACACCTACTCCACCCTGCGTGCACACAAATCACCCTGAGAAATCTGACCATGTATTGAAACCCAAGAAAACAGCAGCAAATGTAAGACCAGTTGACCAACCGCAGTGAAAAAAGACTAGATAAGACATTCATGTAAAGCATTTAAACACAGAAGTATAGACATTGTTTTCTTACTGTATATATAAAGCACCTTCAAAAAGTATTTAGACACTGATATTGCACTTAAAATGTCTGCATTAGATCACAGATGCTTTTTTACACTAAAATAAATGTTAATACACTTTGTTTTGTATCAAATGATTTTGACAACTTTTAGTTATAAAGTGACTTTTGATTTTAGTCCACTTGATTTGATATTCTGTGTCTAATGCAAGCACATTCATACACAGGTGAAACTGGGAAAAATGTGAATATGGTGCAAAAGTTCATTTATTTCAGTAATTCAAATTAAAATGTGAAACTAATATATTATATAGACTCATTACATGCAAAGTGAGATATTTCAATCCTTTATTTGTTATAATTTTGATGATTATGGCTTTTAACACTCTAAAAATGCTGGGTTGTTTCAATGCAATTTTGGGTCAAATATGGACAAACCCAGCCGTTGGGTTAAATTTTTACAATACATTTTTAACCCAACGTTTGGATTTGTCCATATTTGACCCAAAATTGGGTTGAAACAACCCAGCATTTTTTTAGAGTGTATAAGCCATAATCATCAAAATTATAACAAATAAAGGCTTGAAATATCTCACTTTGCATGTAATGAGTCTATATAATATATTAGTTTCACTTTTTAAGTTGAATTACTGAAATAAATGAACTTTTGCACCATATTCCAGTTTCACACATGTACTCTGTGTTATTTAGAAATGGATCTCATAAACAAAATGAGTTCATGAGGATTTGAGTTCATTCGCTGTGTGTTGTTGGGTCACTGGTAACTTACATTTGATGATAACCTGATGGTTTCTCTCTTTGCTTTCAATCACTGGTTGCACAACCGATGACGCAAATGATCCTCACGCTGCTTTTTTGACCAATTAAAATGAAATGAATCACGGATTGGATAATGCATAATTGTGCGTAAATTATACTTGTGCTTATTTAAAAATGAGTGATTTTTAATTCACCCTGTCATGTGATTTGATATGAGGACTGGGCGATATATTCATTGAATAGTCACAATATATTCATAATGCTTTTACTGGTGGTATAAAATCAATCAACATCATGAATACTATAATAATTTCGAATAATGCACTTTTTTTTTTGGCTGTTAAGTTGGGCTGCAGAACTAATCTTAAATTAAAGTGGCATCACGATTATGGTTTAGTGATGATATTGGCAAATTGCTCCAATTTATTTAATTAAATATATGCACTGTGAGTGTCTAAGTAAAGGCCCGTTCACACAAGAACGATAACTATATTTAATGCTAAAATTATTATAAGCGCACGCTGCAGTTTCCTGGATTCTGATTGGCTTTCAATGTTTTTTATTGTTCTTCAGCTGGGAAAAATCATTTTGAAAGTGATTCCACCGATGTCGTTCCTCTGTACTAATATTAGTGGTAACACTTTATTTTACGGTCCAATTCTCAACTATTCCAATCCTTTACTATTCTTAACTAGTTGCTTATTAGCATGCATATTATTGCATAAATAGGCTGATTATTAGTACTTATAAAGCACATATTATTATATACTTATTCTGAATGACTATATTCTACATCTCTTAATCCACCCCGATACCTAAACTTAACAACCACCCTAATAAGCAGTGATTATGAGTTTACTGAGGCAAAAGTTATAGTAAATAGTCAGAATTGGAGCCTAATCTAAAGTATACTTTTGCAAAATTCATTTAAAATACAATTATATACAGTGTGTATATTAGGGCTGGGCAAAAAAAATCGATTTGTCGATTAATCGATTTTTAAAATGTGGTCGATTCAAAATCGATTCTCAAAGGCCAAAAATCTTTTTTTTTTTTCCATATTTATTTCTACCTATCACCCAAAAGCCAGTATTAGTTTTCCTACAGTGTTCATAGGCTTGCAGTCTCCATGTTACAGCGAATGCTGTGAGATTTTATGTTAGTTTTATCTTAAACATAAAATAACCTGATCCTGATTGGTCAAGGCATGCGACTGTTCTGACTTGTCTAATTTTCAGCATCAATTTTTCATCTTGCATCAAAATCCTGTCAATTCATTGTATGCATTTGAAGGTGGGTTTTAGTGTACCCAAGAGTACCTCAAATAAAAAGAGTTTAATATACAGGTTTGTGGTTCTATTTCTTTTTATTAATTAACCCCTCGTAAACTTATGTTCACCGTTTAAAAATAAATAAATATAGGATTTGTATTAAATCTATATTCATTGAGTCGAATCGAGAATCGAAATCGAATTTAGAATAGAAATTGAATCGCGAATCGAAATCGAATCGCGAATCGAAATCGAATCAAATTCAGAGCTTGAGAATCGAAATCGAATCGAATTGGAACATCTGAATCGATACCCAGCCCTAGTGTGTGTATATATATATATATATATATATATAACTTTATTTTCTTCCTATTGTGTAGCCATACAAACAATCACAGCAACGCTGGAATTTTTTTAAATCGCTATCTTAATTTTTTATCAGAAAAATGCTGCAAAATCAAAATCTCCGAGCATTATTATTAAGTTTGTGAACACATCTGGATTATTCCACCTAGAGGTTTTAACTGTATTTTTACATTTGTTAGATTAAACATGTTGAATCGACTTTGCAGCAAAATTTGTAAAAAAAAAAAAAAAAAAAAAATCACGCTTTTAAAACACTCAAAAAAAAAAAAAAATGGAGAAAGTAAGTGCTGAAAAATGTCAGTGTATATTTTGAGATCTGTCGCCCAGCCCTCCAGTGACGTGTTCTCCTGTGATGAACTGTATCTTCTGTAACGCCGCTTGTTTCCCGGTTCAGTTCGGAAATGAGACCCAGCAGCTGGAGTGGGCCAAGCGCGAGAGCCAGAGAGAGGAGGCCGAGCGGATGAGGAGACTTCAACTACAGGAACAACAAGACCTGGAACTGGCCCTCGCCCTCAGTCGAGCTGAAGTGCCCAGAACATGAAGCCCGTCCACACCTCCAGCTCTCCGGAGACCACTCAGGTTTGCACATCAACCAGTGAAGAACCCTGGACCAATGAAGTGCCTCTGCCTTGTAATGGTCACACGGGTGCAACTGGAAAAACTCGAATATCATGCAAAAGTTCAGTAATTCAACTTAAAAGGAGAAACTAATATATTATATAGACTCATTAAATGCAAAGTGAGATATTTCAAGCCTTTATTTGTTATAATTTTGATGATTATGGCTTACAGCTTTGAATTATAAAATTCAAAAAAATTCAAAATTATAACAAATAAAGGCTTGAAATATCTCACTTTGCATGTAATGAGTCTATATAATATATTAGTTTCTCCTTTTAAGTTGAATTACTGAACTTTTGCACCATATTCGCACAAATTTCTCCAGTTTCACCCGTACACAGCTTTACCAAATCATGTGAGTGAGACGTCAGGCATATATTAATGCACATCATCATCATCATCACTATCATAATACATATCAGCCATGTTGGTTTTGCAGAGCAGATTTGATCCCAAGTGCTTTATATCTCTCTCACCTCTTGATTATGATCCGCTTCATCCGCCTGAGAAACGTAGAGGGATGAATTACTAAATCCGTGACATTTACTCGGTATTGATGTCTGTGTTTTACATATAAACCTGTGTAATTAATGCATTCCCAACAAATCTAATTATTCTCCTCGGCTGCACGTTCATATATGGCGTCGTTAAGATCAAATGAAGCATGCTCTGTACTTTTGAAGGAAGGAATCTGCCGTTTATTTTGGGTTTTTGCTATATTTATATGAGTGAGATGGTTTTTCTTTAATGATGTTGAGCTGTATTTGTGTTTAACCCTTTAAATCTTTATCAGATCACTGCCTACGTTGATTTAGTTTGATGAACACTTCTCTTGAAATAGTTTTGAGAAGCATATGTTAGCTTGAAGTGAAGCCGTATACTGTATATTGAGCTCATTCTTATGTATTGATATATTTATTGCATCTGTGATACTCGACACTAAAATCCGCAGTTATGGATTGTTTGAATGCTAGAGAAGTACATTTTGGTGTTTATATGGTTTTGATTGAAGATTCTTCTGACATTCAATGTTTTTACGTGTTTTGTTTCTATTGTTGAAAAGGGCTGGAAACGATTTTACAATGTGCTGCTTTTCAGTGTTTTATAAATATTAAACATGTTTAATAAATGTTTAACATATTTATCTGGATCCACTAGAAATTGTTATTGTTTTTTCTCGGAGTAAAAAAGCCATTTCTTCCCAGAATCATTTTTATATGTTTTATTTTTTATATTTATCAGTTAACTACACACACACACACACTCACACTCACACTCACACTCACACTCTCACACACACACTCTCTCTCTCTCTCTCTCTCTCTCTCTCTCTCTCTCTCTCTCTCTCTCTCTCTCTCTCACTCACTCACTCACTCACTCACTCACTCACTCACTCACTCACACACACACACACTCTCTCTCTCTCTCTCTCTCTCTCTCTCTCTCACTCACACACACACACACACACACACACACACACACACACACACACACTCTCTCTCTCTCTCTCTCTCTCTCTCTCTCTCTCTCTCTCTCTCTCTCTCACTCACTCACTCACACACACACACACACACTCTCTCTCTCTCTCTCTCTCTCTCTCTCTCTCTCTCTCAATTCAATTCAATTCAGAAAGCTTTATTGGCATGACAAAAATACATTTTGTATTGCCAAAGCATCAATACAACATAGGAAATGATTTAGTACAGAAAATAATAATTAAATAAATGTAAAAAATAAAATAAATAAATGGTAGATGAACATAAGCATTGTTTGGAGACTATTAAGAACTATCATATATTTTGTACATTGCAAAGTAATTATATTTCAGATATTCATAAAAAAAATATTTTTTGGAGTGAAATATGAACATTTAAGTGAAATTGAAATTTTTAGGTATTTATGCATTTGTCAGATACTGTATTTAAAGTTTATCATTTCATTCATTATCTGGGAACAGAACCCATCACCTCCACATTATCTGGATTGCACTCAGGAGACATTAAGCAACTTGAATTAAAAGACAAATGTGACCCTGGATCACAAAACCAGTCACATGACGCACGGGTATATCTGTGGCAATAGCCAACAATACATTATATGGGTCAAAATTATAAATTTTTCTTTTATGCTGGAAATCATTAGGATATTAAGTAAAGATCATGTTCTATGAAGATATTTAGTAAATTTCCTACCGTAAATATATAAAACATGTATTTTTGTGAGTGAATGCAGCACAATCGTGAACATAAATGCACAACTTTAAAGGAGATTTTCTCAATGTTTACATTTTTTTGCTCCCTCAGATTCCAGATTTACAATAGTTGTGTCTCGACCAAATATTGTCATATCATAACAAACCGTACATCAATGGAGAGATTATTTATTCAGCTTTTAGATGATGTAGAATCTCAATGTCAAAATATTGACCCATGTGACTGGTTTTGTGGTCCAGGGATATGAAATACAGAAGCTGCAGTGTTCACCATAAGACCGGTTGAACATTGAGACAGATTGAGACGTTCAGATCAGATCTGTGCACCTGCTCCTCTTCAGATCTGCTCATGTGCATGTCCGTGAGCTGAACTATCACCAACACACTCGTCCTGCTGGGGTGGACGAGCATCTTTCTCATCCCGCTCGTGTGCGTCTGTCTGTCAGGCCTTTGTCTTTTGCAAATGCTCTGTGAACGGCTTCAGCTTCAAGTTGTTTTTCCTGGATCCGCGTCGAGTAACACAAGCTGG
This sequence comes from Phoxinus dragarum, assembly GCA_033366665.1. NCBI lineage: Eukaryota > Metazoa > Chordata > Actinopteri > Cypriniformes > Leuciscidae > Phoxinus > Phoxinus dragarum. Next base: position 14,241 of record JARPMJ010006216.1, read on the forward strand.
AAGAATGAAGTCCGAGCTCGAGCCGGACTCAAAACGGAGGCCTTGGAAAGATTGAGATCTAAGTGTGAAAATAATTTAACAGCTGCATGAATTTTAGCTTCGGTATGTTAATTACCCCCATTTGGAATAACAGGAAATTCCTGTGTGAGTTTGTATTTACTGAAGGCCGCTGAAAGCGCTGGTTTTAAGATGGACAAATGAGACGGGCTCAGGTGACAGAAACATAAGGCCTCGGCTCTTTCCTCATTTGTGTTTTTCTTCACTCACTATTAACCATCCACACGTGCGCTTCACTCAGACGCTTCGCCAGACGTCTCGTCTATAGTCTTTGGGTTTAGTGCTGAGTGGTTAAATAGTGGGGTCAGGGATTACTGACCAACCCTGTGTTCAAACTTCACACAAGTGAATTTAAAGTTCAAAATCACTACAAGTGAAACTGGAAAAATGAGAATATGGTGCAAAAGTTCATTTATTTCAGTAATTCAACTTAAAATGTGTAACTAATATATTATATAGACTCATTACATGCAAAGTGAGATATTTCAAGCCTTTATTTGTTATAATTTTGATGATTATGGAACAATATTCTAATTTTGAATTTGGGGTTTTCATATCTATAAGTCATAATCATCAAAATTATAACAAATAAAGGCTTGAAATATCTCACTTTGCATGTAATGAGTCTATATAATATATTAGTTTCACCTTTTAAGTTGAATTACTGAAATAAATGAACTTTTGCACCATATTCTAATTTTTTTGCATAGTATAAAAAGTGTCATTGCATGTTTTTTGTTTTAGTTTGGGAGAATATCTCATCTTTAATAGATAGTTTTTGTATAGACTGTACTTTGAAAGCTGTTAAATGCAGTAATCACAGTAAACACACAGTCCTTTATATTTGTTTTGCTTTGAAGGGAAAAACGAGAAGCTTATTTTCTGCATGTCAGATTGGTAGTAAAAGTTACAATCATCAGCGCACAAAAGTGAAATGAGATTTCTGCTTCACCGAGTCGGCTAATAATAGTCAGGATCACGTTTCTTCTTTTTCTCTTCAATTTGAGTAAAAGGGAACCTGTTATTTTGTTTTCACACATTATTCACTCATGCAGAACAAGTACAACTCTTAGAATATATATATATTGGCCTATATAATATATATATATATATATAATGCATTGTTTTTATTTTTATTATTTATATAGCATTTTTATTATATATATATATATGATGCATTGTTTTAATTTTTATTATTTATATAGCATTTTCATTATATATATATATATATATGATGCATTGTTTTTATTATTTATATAGCATTTTCATTATATATATATATATATATATATATAGGATGCATTGTTTTTATTATTTATATAGCATTTTTATTATATATATATAGGATGCATTGTTTTTATTTTATTTATATAGCATTTTTATTATATATAATATATATGATGCATTGTTTTTATTTTTATTATTTATATAGCATTTTTATTATATATATATATATATATATATATATATATATATATCACATTACACATGCAGATCAAAAACAAGCACTTTACTTTAATATATTTGGTATGCAGATAATATGTAACTAACACGTTGATTAAATGTGATACTTTTTTCACATTCAACTTTAATATATATACTACTTTAATATAGTTTGCATGACAATTGATGTATAATTGAAATAATTTTTAATATAGCATGTTAATTTGTTTATGAATTGCACCATATCTAAAATATTTATATACGTTTCTACTCTTCTTTATTTAAAAATGTTTAAAAAAAGCACTAATATACCATGAGTAGGCGTGTCTAAACTTTTGACCAGCACTGTTTATATAAATAAATGTTGTTGTTTTTTTTGTTTTTTTTTTTATCTTAAAATATATTTTTTTTCAGTCTTTTCATCCAACAAATATTTGTCTGAAATATGCAGATTTACTATTCTTTCTTCCACGTTTGACATGAAAGCCCCAGTGGAGTCTCTTTGATGTGTGTGTGTTTTCCGTGTCGAGAGAGAGAGAGAGCGCGCGCCCCTCCGTCCAGACGGATCTAAATTCTCTCTCTGTAATTATGTAAATGTAGTGTTTGTATTTATAGGCAGAAGCCACAGGCTGCTGGCCTCAACCTGACGCAGCTGGAAAGCATCTTGGTCTAAACTATAATACGGGCTTGAGTGGGGGTTCAGGAATAGCACTCGTGCATCGCTCTCCAGTTTCTGGGGACGTCGTTTTCCAGTCACTTCAAAGGAGCCCGTAATAAGAGACTAGCGACCGACATCGTATCGCTCAGACTGAACATGACACCAGAGAAATATATATATTCAAATTTAGTTTAATATTTACAATAAATACAGTTCTTACAATATAAAATGTATGTACACAATCTTATAAAAAGCCAGGACTTCAAGCCCTAGTGCATACGGTGCTAGTGTACAACAGGGCCACTGGATGTGCCTTCGTTCGGGGAACACTTCAAAACACGTTAAACATAATCAGAAAGCGTTTATCTTAATGTTACTGTAACCAATCAGATTGCTCATCGCTCCGGCATCAACTGATCGTGAAGTGTTCCCAACGTTTGAAAAGAAATGCTTTGTTCAGTACACATGCAATCAAGAGTGTATCAAAATGAAGAAAAAACACATAGTTTGTTGCAAGGCAGTTTCAAGAGTTTCAAAACATTGTCATGGTGCATTTCCACGGGAGGTTTGCTAGTCGTCAGGCGTTGCACTCGTCGTGGCTTCAGAAAGGCACTGTTAAACATACACACAGATTCATAGGACCAGCCCTTCAGGATGCTTTGTTTGATCCAAAAAAACCTTTTTTTTAAAAAAAGAGCTCTGCGTAATCTACGTAGTACCAGCTACTTTGTTACAAAAGTATGATGATATATATATATATCTTTATGGACAACAGGCGATCGTCTTAATGTCTTTAAATAAGGCAGTTGTGTGTCTGTGGATCCAGTCCTCACAGGTGTCTCTTCATGTGCAGGGCCAGGTGGTCCGAGCGGGAGAACGCGCGCTCACACAGATGGCACTGGAACGGCCGGTGGCCCGTGTGTTTGCGGAAGTGACGCGTCAGCTCGTCGGAACGGGCGAATTTCCATCCGCATCCCTCCCAGTTGCAGTGGTACGGCTTCTCACCTGACCAAACAAAGCGGAAGAGTCACATTTAGGGGGTTTAGAAACACAAACGGTGCTGTGTGTAACTACTAAAGCATACAAACACCATAATCTGTTTGCATTTATTGAGGAAACATGTTCTATTGATATACTAGTTTCTCTGATAAACACTTCTACAGACAGTTATTTTACTTTGAAATGTGCATTTCCAGGCTATTTGTGATAATGCACGTTGCCAATTTTCATTGTCAATTGCGCTCGTTACTGCACAAAACTGGCAACCGGTGTGAGCTCCGTGGAGATTTTAAATTTGGACTGCAGTACCTATTTCGACCACCAGTTGTCAATCTTACAGACTGCACCTTTAAAAGACGAGGTTCTTACCGGTGTGTGTTCGGTGATGTGCCTTCAGATGCGAGCTCTTGGTGTATGTCTTCCCGCAGCCGGCGAAGGTGCAGGTGTGTGTCGCGGTGCGCTTCCTCGGCCATGTGCGTCGTCCGCGCTTGGGTTTGGACTCCAGTAGCTCCAGCGGGGAGGACGGCGGAGTCAGGAGAGCCCGTTGCATGTTGGGTTGCATCCCGATGGGCTCGTCGAACATGCCGAACTGGTGCGCCGCCGTGTATGGGAGTTGCATTTGAGCGTAGGCCGCCGGCGAGTGATGGAAACCCTGAGGAAACACGGATTGCCTCAGATGGGAGTCTTCCGGACTCAACGGGGGCGTCATATTCCCCGTCGCCTGCGGAGAAACGGCCAGTCTGGGTTGCTCGAAAGACATCATGCATGAAACGTTGCCCTCTTGTTTGATTTTTTGGCAGCTTTGCGGCACCATTCCCATCACCGGCCCGTAACCGTCCATCGGCGGCTCCACTTTGATATCAACAAAGTCCTGTCTGGGGAACCCAGAGTTGATGACGAATCGTCCCTGAATCGTGCCATCGTAGGTGTTGTCCACGTCGGATCTCAGAAGCTCGGCCATGAGGCTGTTCCCGTACGGAGGAGGATCCGGAGACGCGTACGCTCCCGTCGAGTACAGGCCACATGGCTCCGCGTGGGACACGTATTCGGCTCCTGCCTCCAGAGGTCCTGTTGTGTTGGCCAGGATAAACTCCAGGTCCAGATAATTGCTCAGATCCTCGTCATCCTTGCGGACACGACATGTGTCCATGTTCTGTGCCACGTTGAGCGGAGGGCAGCTGCCCAGCACGGGTTTGTCCTCCTCACTTCTCCACCTCTGCAACACAGCCGAGGAAACACCGAGGGTTACTCAAACTCAAAGCTTTGTATGACAGTTCAGTCAGGTGAATTACAGACGTCTGACTTCTGCAGTTTACTGTGATTGTCAGTTCAACACTTTAAAATCACAGGACAATCTGCTAAAAAACATTCACGGGTATCTTTTTGTCTTTTTAAGACAGAAATGACTTGGACATATAAATAGATATACTATACAATCATGCATGGATCTATATATATATATATATATATATATATATATATTTTACTATATATAGGGAGAATTCAGAGTGATTGGGACACTTTTGTCCATTGAAATAACTTGGAAAAAGTGTCCTAATCAACCCAAACTCTAATCAAAGTGAATTGATAGAGTAAATGAATATTGATTTTATATAAGATTAGGACACTTTTTTGATTACGACACTTTTTTCAAGTCATCTCAATGGCCAGAAGTGTCCCAATCACCCTGAATTCCCCCCTACTATTGTAAAACATGCATGCATCCATGCATGCTTATTTGGTATATCTGTTTATATGTATAATTTCTGTCAGTCATCATATATATATATACAAGTTTTTAACATCATAAAACAAGATAAAATTACCTCATAAGCACAACTTAAAATATTTAATATTTAATCTAAAACACGTTTTCAGCGAAAAGTATCTTCAATATATTTGTATCTAGTGCAAACTTATGCAAACAAAAGGAAAATATAATATACTCGCTTAAAATATGTATCTACCGCAGTTTTAACCACGCACGCGCTTAGGTTTCCCACATCACCCAAAAGCCCCCTTAATTCACCTTAGTTTCAGAAGTGCATAAAAGTGTCAGATACTTACATCCTCCCAAAATTTTTCCTTGTGGTGTGCAAACGTTGAAATCGAAGGCAAAAGGCAAGGTAAAGCCATTTCCAAGGGTCACGGCTCGTATTGAGTTGTAGTTTTCTTCTGTTGCTGCACTTGCTCCTGAAGCGATGTCAAACCTCGGTGCGCTTTTCCCTCGAGTGAACTTCCAGAGTCATGAACAAAGAGTGTCTGGCAGGAGCGCCTCCTACCTAATAAATACTGATCCTGGACCAATTGTGTGAGTGAAGGAAACCGCGTTTCAGAGCTCCCAAATATAGTCGGTATATATCTCACCGTGCGCTCTCTCCACAGGTTCACAGTGTCTCAGTGCTGGACTGCGCGCTCGCTCTCTCATTTAAGCGCTGGTGACGCGCGCGTCAGGGGCGCGGCTGAGAGGAGGCGGGTCACTCGCAATGTCACTATCATCTCTGTATAGTACAAACATAAAACTGTAACCAAGGCGTTTCAACAAAAGCTCCAATTGATCCAAGTGTAATTCCAGTCTCCAAACAGCCTACGTTCACCCATGCGTAATTTAGACTTCAAATATATGCGCTTTCCAATGAAAGCAAGTGACTACACAATAAGGTTACATTTAGACTTCAGAAGTCAAATAGAGTTGTTTTTGCATGCTGATACGGCAATTTTCTGTACAATAGATTAGTAGGTGATCCAAAAGTCAGCTTTCCCCTGTCATTATATATATATTTTTTCAAAAACAGGTCTATATATATATTATATATTTTAATATATATTTATATATATATATATATTTATACTTTTTTTAGGTAAAATGTCAATACTTTTTTTAATGTACAATATTTTTCAATATTTTTAACTTTTAATTTGATTTTCGGATTTTAACTTTTAAAATTGTATTAAAAACGTGATTAGTAGTAATCAGTAGTGCTTATTTTAAATAATCACCAAGTTGTGTGCACACAAGGAAAATACTAGTACTTGATGTTACCACCATATACATATAAATCTGTATTTATTATGTGGTTACCACACTATAAAGTGTTTTTGTAAAAAAAGAAAAAAAAAGAAGTAAAATACAAAGATTATATTTCTAAACATTTTTCACGTGTGCAAATAAAAATCGTATTTTCCCCTCTCATATTGATATCGTCATTGACCCAGCATGAGACGTGGAGTTGTACCGTGTTTACTGTGGTACTGGGTTTCAGTGAGACATGTTGTTTGAGGAATGCATGTGAAGCGTGATTAATGTGAAAGCGCGAGCCCTCAAAGGCGCTTTATCATGATGATTGTGCGCGCGCAGCGGGTTTGTCTAAACGCGGACAGCAGGCGCCAGTCTCACCTGATCCCCCGACTCTCTCCTCTCAGAAGTTCACCTCACCTTTCGCCGCATTCAGGTGTAAATGGAGGGGGGATTAAACGGCTGGAATGCTGATGGCTGCTGGGAATTATTGGCTTTGCTTTAGCAGCCATTAGTTTGGTTAATGATGTCCCGAGGACGCGACGCGAGACCCGCCATTAAAGAAACTGACAGGAAAAGAAAAACTGGACAGGTTACTTATTATGTAGCCTACATCTGGAAAAAATACACAATTCTACTTCATTGGTATATGCACTTTGTACTTTGGTTCCCATGAGCGGCAATATTTACCATGATACTGAATGATTTTATGCACTATGGTATCTTTACATGGTGGCCTACACGATATGGTCGTGTATAAAGAGCTTGGTATCGGCACTTTCTGAAATTGACACACAGTCGAAACCAAGAAAAACAAGTTTTTTCCTTTTTAAAAGAGAATTATTTCTTCATAGGCCAACCGTGGTATTTTCATGGAACATCCGAAATGCATAGTGTCATATATCTAGATAGATATAGATATAAATATAGATATATTAACATGGCATTGTGTTGAAAAAAACATTGTATGATAAACACAATGCCATAGGCCTACGTTTAATTGTGCATACACTGTAAAAAATGTGGCTGCGATTAGTTATAACAACTTAAAAAAAATTTGAGATAACTTAAATATCCAACTAAACTAAACTAAAGTTAACTAAACTTAATATTTTAAGTCAAGCATGAACACATACTTTTAAAGTTGATTTTGATAAATAATCGCAGCATTTTTTTTTTTACAGTGTAATGTACATTTCCCCCAAAAAAGAAAATGTTAAGCTTAATAGTTGCATGAACTAGTTGCATATACAAGCTTTGATGTTTAGTTGTGTAAAATTACAACTGCTCATATTGAGTTGACCTCTTGACCTCTGGTGTTTTACAGAGCAGTGATGAGTCATGATCGAGCGCTGGGATGCGCATGTTCTTCCTCAGTTTCTCTGTGTTGAGCAAGAAGGAGTTTGGGATGTTTCTCATCTCTTTTGTCACAAATCTTCAATGGAACTGAAGGTGGCTCACTCACTCTGGCTCATTAGTTTTGCGTAATCTATTATGCAAACTTGATTTTCCTTGCAAACCAGAGTTTCTTGTGCTTCTAGTTTGATTTAATTCATGGATTTGGATTAATATAAGACATGCTCGTCGTCTACATGCATGCCAGAAGTTTCCGGTGAAAGCCACATGCGATTGAGAAATCTGTAGTGTGTCATTTTATTATCAGCATTGCCTCAAAAGCTTCTCCTGAAATTCCTTAATAGCAGCTCAGATTGTTTGATCTTGGGAAAATGTGTTAATAATGTCATATTGAGATCTTTTGATTGCAGTTTGAGACAGTGTTGATCTCATTTAAAGCTTGAGATCACTGAGATGCTCTCGATCTAATGTCATTTCTGTGAGTTTTCCCTCATGAGGTGTTGTCCCTGTCATCACAGATGTTGGGAAGAGCCGGTTGTGCCAGAGTTTCACAGAACTGCACAGGAAGAGTCCAGCGCTCGTGATGTTTGATGGATCGGATGGACTGACTGCGCTTCCTCCCCCGTGAGCTCAGGTGACGGTCACCGCATGAGTTAATACTGTGTGACGACGTGAAGTTTGTGAAATCATAATGCAATTCATCCAAACTGAACCTAATACTAACCTTAAACCAAACTGCATAACCAAACATGTGCCTTCAGACACACACACACACACACACACGCTTTTTCATGATTTACGGGGACTTTCCATAGACATAATGATTTTTATACTGTATAAACTGTATATTCTCTCCCCTTACACAAACCATAGCCCTAAACCTACCCATCACACACACACACACACACACACACACACTAACCCTACCGCTAAACCTACCCATCACACACACACACACACACACACTAACCCGACCCCTAAACCTACCCATCTCACACACACACACATACTAACCCTACTGCTAAACCTACCCATCACAATCAAAAACTTTCTGCATTTATACATTTTTCAAAAAATATAACTTGTTATGATTTATTTTTTTTATTCTAAAATTCTCATAAATTTTATTTATGATTCATAAGATGTTTTTCTCATAGGGACCAAAAAATGTCCCCACAAGGAGAATGATTTCCAATATTGCCTTCTTTGTTTGTCCCCATAATGTAGGGTTTATCAGGACACACACACACACACACACACACACACACGTTTGTTTAGCTATACTTGTGAGGACCTCCAAAGACGTAATGATTTGTATACTGTACAAACTGTATATTCTCTCCCCTACACTAACCCGACCCCTACACACACACACACACACACACACACACACACACACACACACACACACACACACACACACACACACACACACACACACTAACCTGACCCCTAAACTTACCCATCACACAAAACATTTGGTCCTCACAAGTATATAAAAATGCAACACACACACACACACACACACACACACACACACACACACACCCTCTCTCTCTCTCCACCCGTCAAAGCTTTGGAACAATTAAGATTATGTCATTTTTTAAAAGAAGTCTAATACTCACCAAGGCTCACGGATACAGTAAAAAACTGACTCAAAACTTATCACGTATCACGGTTTACACAAAAACATGAAGCAGCACAATTGTTTTATAATCATTAATCATTAATAATCAGTAACATAACATTAATAATCAGAAATGTTTCTTGAGCAGAAAATCATCATATTGGAAATATTTCTGAAGGATCATGTGATCTTTTGTGCTCATAAGAGACTTCTCTCACAAACATTATGCAGATATACAGATATTGCAGTGTTTGGTAAACCGACGCACAGTGTCGTGTTATAAATTGCTTTCATATTGAGCTTGCATGACTAGAAGCATTTGGACTCACAAGTTTGCGCCAAGTGTGTTTTAAGCTTTTCACTGGTAGTAGTCGATGCACATTTGCATGATGTCTCCTCTAATGGGCTTTAATGGGCTCTTGTTGTTTTAAAGACCAGCGCTAGTTCTCGTCTGTACACATCTTATGTCATCTGAATGTAAACGACACATAACGGCACATGTTTGTGGTTACAGTCGCCGTGTTTATGCAGACGAACGCTGGTAATGTTTTCCATCGCTGTAAATGAAAGCAATTACAGACGTCATGTGCGCAGGAGTTTGACATGTGTTCAGATGTCATGGCAGCGCTCCAGCCGGCATTACATGCATCATTGCTGGATGATGTGTCAGTGTGCAAGTGTGTTCATGCCGTCGTGATGTATGAATGGCTATTTCCATCCCAGTGTGCGTGTAGGTGCTTGTCTGTATGTGTATGCCTCTTGGGAACATATATTTGGCCTCATTTGACTTCTACTATTACTGTAGATATGAATCTTATGTTGAGGAATTGCAATCTTTAATATCTTTAGTTGGTCACCATCTGTCAGTCTTCCTATATTAGGATTGAAACCAAAATCTTCTCTTTCTATCCAAGTCATTCATATAAAAAGAGATTATTATGATTATAGAGATGGACGTGCTTTAATGATGGACTTTAAGTCGTGCGTCCTCTAAGAATGAGCAATTACTTTGGAGAATTATTTCCTAATCTTTCAAAATGACTTTTTTTTTTTTTGCACAATATTGTAATGGTTGAGAAACACATGTGAAAGTTGCAAAACATGTTTTTTTCATGAGCCGTACAGTCCTGAAAATGTGAGAACAATCAACGATACCACTGGATTTGTGATAACATGGAGTTATTGAAGACGCTATGACTTACTGAACATGAATTGCATTAATGTTAGATATGCATGCAATGCAAACGTCAATTATCTTAGCAGGAATTTTACAAACAGCAGCTTCTTTTATCTTTGCTTCTTACTATATGGATCATTATCATGTCAATCTCATGTCACGTTTCGAGTGATTTGTGTGTGAAATTTATGCATTACACCCACTTTACATTCTTGTAAAGTTATGATTTATGGCCTAAAACAATGTGTCTAAACTGTAGACACATTTACCCAGAATGCAGACACTTCAGTTTTCTTTAGTTTTTTTTCCATCAATGTCATTTGTATATCGCTTTTCACAATACACACGTTTCAAAGCAGTTTTGAGGAAAATCATAATGTTAATGTTTATTGTATCTTAATATCTTCATGCCATATACAGGTTGAACTGAAATGTTTTTGAATATGTTGCAAAAGTAAGTATTTCAGTGATTCAACTTAAAAGGTGAAACTAATATATTATATAGACTCATTACATGCAAAGTGAGATATTTCAAGCCTTTATTTGTTATAATTATGATTATGGATTATGAAACCCCCAAATTAAAAATTAGAATATTGTGAAATGGTTTTCATAAGCTTTAATCATCAAAATTATAACAAATAAAGGCTTGAAATATCTCACTTTGCATGTAATGAGTATATATAATATATTAGTTTCACCTTTTAAGTTGAATTACTGAAATAAATGAACTTTTGCACCATATTCTCATATTTCTAAGTTTCACCTGTATTTGCATTCAGCAGATTAGAGATAGGTTATAATATATGCGAGTATGCAGATGAAGTTTGACATTGTTATATATACAACTTTAGGCCTTTGAGATGGACCAACGCTGTCTTGCATTAAAGTGACAAAGAATAGTATGGTATTACCACTGTTTTTGGGATGTATACCACATTTGTACCATATTTTCTGGAATATACCACACTAAAAAAAAAAGTTAATTCACGACTAACTACAAAGCAATGGCAAGTAGCAGTGAATTAAACAAAATTTTGCAAAAAGTTGAAAGACAAAATAGTATTTTCTTGTGAAACACGGCAATACATTTTCTTTTTTTATAGTGCATGGATATACTATTGCTGCGTCCCAATTCGCCTTCTTATACTATGCCCTAGAAGTATGTACTGTTTTTGTGAAGAAAAATACTTTTGATTAGGCAAGCTTTGAGACATAATTATGTCTTTACCTTCATCCTGTCACTGTTTAAACTGCCCTGTCAATCATCTTGTCACAGTTCGAATCCTCCACATTGAATTTAACTCAGTTTCCTACTGTTTTTAGAGAGAGATGTAGCACATTGATCTGAAAGTCATGGGTCTTTCATGCGGAGAGTCTCCTCATGTGTTTGCATAATGATGGAGAGCAAATGTATCTTTATAAAAGCTCACAGTGTTGTTAGATACTGATCAAACCCCTTTATCTAAACCTCTCTGCTTAACCCTTGGACTCGCACATCCGCCATATTTGTAGTTTTTAACACTTTTTATTGGTGTTTGTAGTTCAAATCAAATCCTCGTCCAAGGCGCAATGGGTTGTGGGCAATATCAGCCGATCTCAGATTATAACTGGGAAAAGTAGACCATCCGGGTATCTATGGAAAACTCAATTGTGATCCTGAACCACAAAACCAGTCACATGACGCACGGGTATATCTGTGGCAATAGCCAACTATACATTGTATGGGTCAAAATTATCCAAAATTTATGCCAAAAATCATGAGGATATTAAGTAAAGATCATGTTCCATGAAGATATTTAGTGAATTTCCTACCGTAAATATATAAAACATGTATTTTTGTGAGTGAATGCAGCACAATCGTGAACATAAATGCACAACTTTAAAGGAGATTTTCTCAATGTTTAGATTTTTTTGCTCCCTCAGATTCCAGATTTTCTAATAGTTGTATCTCGACCAAATATTGTCCTATCCTAACAAACCATACATCAATGGAAAGCTTATTTATTCAGCTTTCAGATGATGTATAATCTCAATTTAAAAAAATGTACTCATAAGACTGATTTTGTGGTCCAGAGTCACATTTCAACATACTACAATTTGGGACACTTTCGAATACTATTTAGGAAGGATATGCGAATTTGGACATATCATAGAGTCTTTTGACATCTAAATACTAAATGTTATGATCCCTTTTTTGCGGTCTTTTATTCAAATGTGTGTGATTTGTTGATGTAGTATTGTTAGCGTGACTCTACAGAGGCCTGCGTGCCGGAGTCCGAGTGTGTAACGCCGGAGAAACATCCCGCCAGTGTGAGTGCGAGTGTGTGAGTCTGAGAGTGAGTGGGATCCTGCCTGGACCTTTTATACCGAGTTATTTTTAAACACACACCCCTTTCTTATTTCCGTGTTTCCTCCCGAGCCGCTCAGGAAGCCAGTTTGGCCCCATTTCCTGCACACACGCGGACAGATTCGCGAGGAATCAGAGAATGATTGCATTGAGACGCACGGCCTCTGTAAGGAAAACACAAGAAGGGTGAAAAATTAAAAACAGAGTCGGTCTGGCACGTGCGCCGTGCTCGCAGGAATTCAAAGGCCTGGATAGACTCCAGCTCTAATTTCAGTACACTTGAAATATCTGTGGAAAAAGCTCGGGAACAAGAACGTGCTTTTTCCACCACTGCCGCTTTCATCAGCGTACACTTATTAAACACATATTAAAGTTAAACGTCACAAACAGTATCTGATGATGATGACTTATTGATGACTACACGTCACGGGCCGATTAAACAAGATTGTTTGGTTCGGCTTGCCTTTACATAAACTGTTATACCATCAAATTGCATAAGTACCTAACGAGTTACTAATTATAAAACATATTCGTTTATAGGAAGTGCATGTCTCATCACAAAACATGAGAAATGCAAACTATGCAGCATCTTAAGACGTCATTCTACATGAACAACGTGATCCTGTAATGCGTTTCAAAAAGCATTGATAGAAAATAAAAATGCTCTGTTGTACGCTTTGTGTTTGCTTTGTATTTTTATGCTTGGAAGCTTAGCAACATGCAAATGCCAAACTTATTTGAATGCAATATTTGAATGACACAGAATTGAAACTAATATATTATATAGACTCATTACATGTAAAGTGAGATATTTCAAGCCTTTATTTGTTATAATTTTGATGATTATGGCTTACAATGAAAACCTTTTTTACAATATTCTAATTTTGAATTTGGGGTTTTCATAAGCTGTAAGCCATAATCATCAAACTTATAATAAATAAAGGCTTGAAATATCTCACTTTGCATGTAATGAGTCTATATAATATATTAGCTTCACCTTTTAAGTTGAATTACTGAAAGAAATTATATTTTGCACAATATGCAAATTTTCCGAGTTTCACCTGTGTGTGTATATCGTTTTTATTAAGTTTTATTTTTGAGCTTTATAGTTTATTTTATAGTTTATTTATTCTATTTATTTTTAAACTGATTCAAATTTAAGAAATGTTGCCTTTGCAACTAAGCTGAAATTAAAAAAGTAGTATTATACTATAATTTTTTATTCTATATTATATAGTTTATTCTATTTCTTTTTAAACTGAACAAAATTAAGTACTTTTTTTTATTAATTTGACTTTTATTTAAAATTTTAGTTATTTTGTTGTGTTGTCATTTTTATTAGCTTAAAAAAAAGTGTATAGTTTTTTATTACGTTTTATTTTTGTATTTTTACATTTATTTATTTATTATTCTATATTATACCGTTTATATATTCTATTTATTTTTAAACTGATTAAAAATTGAGAAGCGTTGCCTTTGCAACTAGCTGAATTGAAAACTATATATTTTATTTTTTATTTCAGTGAATGTTTTAATTTTTCCCGCTGTTTTAGGTTTAGAATTGACGATAATAACCTACCGAGGTTACACTTACATTAGTGTTGGACCTTAAACATGCACAGAATAATGCACCACAGAAGCATGCATCAACACCTGTAGCATATCAACATGTTTATTAGTTTCTGCTTTCTATTAAAGCGAAAGGAACGGGGCACAGAACTATAAGGCATTTGTTCCGAGCGGAGCGTCACGCTAACCATGTTGCATTCCTCTAACACCTTTCCCTGAGCGGCTGTGAGCTCTGTTATGACAGAGCGCTGGCTGAAGGCCTCGGGTTTGTCATATTGGCTCCATAAGGATGTAATTGGGAGTGTTGTGGTTCTCATTTATTAGCTGTTCGCACCTAATCACGCTTGTGTTCAGGCTGCGCTGAGAAACTCAGTGTTTTCATTGTCAGAATGTGATCGTGAAAGCTGAGTTCTGTGTGATTAAGGGAAGCTGTAGTTGCGTGACATTGACCGCTGTGACCGTGGGTTGTGTCAACAGTAAAGGAGAGAGACATTGGTTTCATTCCTCCGAACTCTGGTTTGTTCTTTTCAACGCTCGCTGATACTTTCTGGCATATGTTTTTTTTTTTTTTTTATGTGAGCGCTAATGGTTCGCAGTTGAAGGGAACAAATTGTGAAATTTAGTGTATAACAGACTTTCTTTCATTAAAATCACAGCTGTTGAAAATGATTCTCCGGCCGGCATTGAATCTACGGCCATAGAACTCAACCGTACACTGACGCTCTTTATTGGCATCGATGGATCCATGAAGATCCTTTAACTTCCATGGAAGCTTTTCATTGGTATTGTAGAAAAGGGTTCTTAAGATTAATAAAATGTGAAAAATGGTTCTTTTAAGAGCGAACTTTGGGGAACCAAAAATGGAACCTTTTTGGAAGTTCCATTTGGAACTTTTTTTAAAAGTGTAAATCTATCTATCTATCCATCCATCCATCCGTCATTCCATCCATCCATTCATCCATCCATCCATCCATTGTTCCATCCATCCATCCATTGTTCCATCCATCCATTTATCCGTTGCTCTATCATCCATCCATCTGTTGTTTCATCCATCCATCCGTTGTTCTATCATCCATCCACCCATCCATCCATCCATCCATCCATTCATTGTTCTATCATCCATCCATCCACCCATCCATTCATCCGTTGTTCTATCTATTATTCCATCCATCCATCCGTTGTTCTATCCATCCATCCATCCATCCGTTGTTCTATCTATTATTCCATCCATCCATCCGTTGTTCTATCCATCCATCCATCCATCCGTTGTTCTATCTATTATTCCATCCATCCATCTGTTCTATCTATTATTCCATCCATCCATCCATCCATCCATCCATCTGTTGTTCCATCCATCCACCCACCCATCCATCCATCCATCCACCCACCCATCCATCCACCCATCCATCCATCCATCCATCCATCCATCCATCCATCCATCTGTTGTTCCATCCATCCGTTGTTCTATTATCCATCCATCCATCCATCCATCTGTTGTTCCATCCATC
>JARPMJ010006216.1:35000-52500 GCA_033366665.1 Phoxinus dragarum
TTCCATTAAATCACTGTTTATGCGGTCAGAAAACGTGCTTCCGAATGCGGTCACAACTTTCAAAATCAAGCCTTCTCAGTCTACAAGCTGCTTGTAATTTAAAGTAGTTCAGTTACAGTCAAACTGCCTTAATAGTGAGTCTGTACTGACATTTTTAGTGTCTTACTAACAGTGAGTAGCTTCAATGTCTTCTAGCTAGAATGAAGTTTCGTTTTGTGCTTGATACAATATGTTTTAATCATTATCTGATGATATAATCTCTCAAAATCAACTTTTCATTAATTAATGACCTTTATTATGGAGACAGCATTATGCTTATGCACAAAATACAACTTAAACAACTAGAATACGCCATAATTTATACAACTGAGAATAGAGTGAACTCCAGAGTCAGTTCGTTTAAATGACTCATCTGAGTGAACTAGAATGAATGAGTCAGTGCAGTTCAGAATTTGAAAAGTTCCTTAGGGTTAATGGTGGACTTAACCTGGTGCATTGTTTAGTTTTCAATGCATTTTTCTTTTCTCAAGTTGGCAAAACCCTCTGCAAGGTGTGTACTGAATGTGAAGCAAACCTCAGCACTAATTATGACGTTTTAAACTTAGTGCACATAGTGAGATTATTTTAAAAACAAGGTTGTTTTAAGAGATCGCATCGCTTTTGTTTTTTATATATAGAAACTATGAATCATCTTGCAAATGTAGGGAAACACATAGGAGGGTAGTTGGGCGGTTACTGTATGCAACTGTCAAAAAAAAGATATAAAACATACAACAGCCGAAGGCGGGTGGGAGTTTTTTTTTTTTTTTTTTTCTCGATTATGAAGATTTCTAGTTTGAGAATAGATTGATTTAGGTACACTCAGCTATTTTGAAGCACAAGAAAAGAAAACATAGGCCGACTTCAAAGCCTGTCCAAACATACATTTCTGACATGTTTCATGAGCTTTTGGGTAATACTATAATTGCCTAGTGGTATTTTCAGAACTGTCTTTTCTCACAAAAGTCTGACTATAATAGCCGTTGAACATAACCGAAGGAGAGAGAGAGACATGACAGCGTCTCAAAGGCACCCAAAGGGCTCGCAACCAGGTAATTAAGATGTATTGCATTTCTAGCGCACCATGAAACAGTGTGTGCATAGTTGTAGGAGTCGACTCTGTCACTGTGCATCACATGTGCAGGTTTGGCCTGTGCTGAACACGGATCGGACTGAGGATTATGTTGATTTGCTCTCGTGCAGCTGCTCGGGGTTTGGGAACGCTTGAGCTGAAGTGATTGAGTGACGGGTGTTGATCCTGCTGTCACAGAGTGGGTTCGAATTTCCTTCACTGGAGGGAAAATATTATGGCTCAAAGATTGTTCAAAAATGGAACCTTTTTTGTAAATAAAAAAAATCTTATCTATCTATCTATCTATCTATCTATCTATCTATCTATCTATCTATCCATCTATCCATCCAATATCTATCCATCCATCCATCCATCCATCCATCTTTCTATCTATCCATCCATCCATCCATCCATTCATCCATCCTCCATCCATCCATCCATGATCTATTCATCCATCCATCCATCCATCCATCCATCCATCCATCCATCCATCCATCCATCCATCTATCCATCCATCTATCCATCCATCCATCCATCCATCCATCCATTACATTGCTCAAATTATGATTATATACACTGTTGTTATTTCCATTAACACTCACTGTGAGTGGGCGTGTCTGACGTAACCTCTTCTGTTCTGATTGACCAATCCCTCTCCTGTCCTCTCAATAGTGATGTCGTCATCCAATATCTGTGTGTGTTGTACAACGTAACACTGGTTGCCTGGCAACGTCCCGCCTTGGGAAAAAGAATGCATCCACTCTAGAATGTTGATTCCTCGACATTCTGATGGAGTGGTTTTGTGGTGAAAGAGACAGCGTGAACCTGAGGTGAAAGGTCAAGCAGGCTATTGGTCAGTCTGAGAAGGACAAATGGCCTCGAGGAGGTCGTGTTATAACCTCTGTCCTCCTTCACCTTGACTGTCCATCTCCTTCTCTCTCTCTCTATCTGACCTCTCATCACCTCCAGGCTTGTCTGCTAATCAGAGGAGCTGTCAATGGCTGCTAAAGCGTGACCCCGGTCCGGGGTGAGAGTGTGTCTCAAGCACCTGGCACTCGCCCGCATTAAGCATCTCTTTTGTTGTTGTTGTGTAAGTGGAGTGAGAGTGCAGGTCTGGACAACTTCTTCCAGCTTAGGGTGCGATTTTGTCCGTCTTTGTGCAATCAACGGATAAGAGCGTCTGATCCCTAACTTAAACTGAGCGATGTGTCCCCTCCAGTTACAGAGCAGCTGTCTAAGAGACCCGCTGTACCTGTGACCCGTAAGAAAGAGGAATCACCATTGAGATGCCTTTAAAAATCACTGTTTTAAAGTTCTAGTTCTAAAGAACAGCATTTATTTGAAATGGAATCTTTTGTAACATTATAAATGTCACTTTTGATCAATTTAGCCTTGCTATCCAAACAATCTTCATCATTGTTTCTTGCAGCAAATCATCATATTAGAATGATTTCTGAAGGATCATGTGACACTGAAGACTGGAGTACACTCTTAGAAGAAATGGTTCTATAGGCGCTTCGTATTTGGAACCCCTAAAAGGTTCTAACCCTTTTTAAGGGTTCAATCAAAAGGGGTTCATTTAGGGGTTCATTCATTCATTTTGTTTTGTCAAATAATAGCCTAAAGAACCTTTGTGCCAAAAGGGTTCTTTCTTGTCATTATAGAACCTTTTTAGCATAAAAGGTTCTTTGGAGTTGAGTAAAGAACCCTATGGTTCTATATAGAACCCCAATGAACCCTTTTTTTCTAAGAGTGTAGAACCTTTCAGGGGTTCCAAATATGTAGTGCCTATAGAACCTTTTAAGGTTCTATATAGAACCTTTTCTTCTAAGAGTGTAATGCTGAAAATTCAGCTTAGATCACAGGAATAAATTACATTTTACAATATATGCACATAGACAACAGTTATTTTAAACTCTAATAATATTTCGCATTTCTTTTACTATATTTTTTGATCAAATAAATGCAGCCTCGATGAGCATAAGAGACTTATTTTCCGTTTTTGAATGAAATACACTAAGGTTTGAATGTGAAGAACCGGATGTTACGCTGAACGTTTGTATCCGCTGTAGTAATTCTGGTAATGTCAAGTCAGTTGTTAGTTTGCATTGTCATTAGACTTTGAGAATAGCATCAGAAGAAAGGATGGGGGGTTTTGCTGTATAGTTTCATACCTTAACCATTTCCTGTTCAAACCTGAGCCGTTCATCTGCTTCAAATCAAACGCTCAAAAGGGGGAAAACTCCCGTAAAACACACGTTCATATTCGCTGATTTCATTATGAGTCATGCGTCACATGAGTCATGTGTCTCCCCGAAATCTGCAGTACTACTCTTGTGCATGCTTTATTGGCACTTACATTTCAAATAAATTCCACATTTATTTGTATAGCACCTTTCACAATACATACAATACATTTTTTTTTATATATATATTTTTTATATAGTTTAATAATGGTCTCCAAGGTTTTAACAATGAGTATTTGATTACTATTGACTGTTTTATTGTGTTTGTAAGGTGTCCTTGAGTGTCATGTAAGGCGCCTATAAATAAAATGTATTATTATTATTATTATTATATAATTTTCTTCATAACATTTCGAGCTAAAGTTGATCATGTGCATAATGCATTTGATATGATCTGATATAACTAGAGTACAAGGTTATGAAATGCATGCTGTGAATTTTATGAATTGCATGCATCAAGAATAGTTTCCCCAAAAAATAAAAAGGCCCGCATGTTGTTTTAAATCTGTGTGCTGTTATTTTTTTCCCATGCATTATAAAAGTTGACATTTTTGAACAACTTACACAGCCAAACACTGTTTATAGTGACCCGATGCTGTCAAGCAAGGACAAAAAAAAAACGCCCTAAAAGGATAATATGAAATGCTAATATGATTTTTGGAATGATACAAGGGTGAGTAAACAATGCAGAACTTTCATTTTTGGGTGAACACTGATCCATGGTGACTGCTGACAAATGCATGAATCAGTGAATGCCTCTGTCACCTTTCATTTCTAAATGAGCTTCAGTGTGTCTGTGTTTCACCCGAGGGCCCTCAGGGGTCACTCCTGAAATGCATTTTCAAATTTTGCTCCATATTAGCATGGACCAGATTGCAGGAGAAAGGGCGATAGAACAACACTTTTTACCCTTATTTTGACAGTCAACTTTAGACATTCTACTAACTATGCAACTACATGTCCATTAACTCTCAGTGTTAGTAGAGTGTTAGGTTTGGGTTTGTCGAATTCCGCGTGTATTCCGAGTGTATTCCGATCAGACTCATCCCCTTCATTCCTGCTTTGAAGTCCTCCCTTCGGGTCGCAGGCTACGTACACCGTATGCTAGAAAGAATATTTTTAAAAGATCATTTGTCCCATTGGCAGTGACTGTTTTAAACCAAATTCTCAATTAGGGTTGTTATTGTGAATAATGTACACTGTACTTTACTGAATCATGTATTTATCAATTATTATGTGTTTTATGTGTTTAATGTGGTTGTATAATGTTGTTGAAGCCAGTATCAAAGATGAATTTCTGTCCAGTAAATCTGAACAGACAATAAAGTTAAAACAAACAAACAAACAAACAAACAAACGAATGTGTTTGCAAAGTTACTTATAGTTAGTATAATGTCTAAAGTTGGCTATCAAAATAAACATTTTGAATTTCGCTTTTTTTTCCCTCATCTTATTGTTCATAAATTGCATTCATAATCTTGTGTCATAATGTAAGTTTCCTTTTATTATGCTCTGTTCCTATTTATTAACATCAGACCACTTCAGTATTCATCAGGATTCTGCATTTCTGGTGTTTTATATTTTATGTGCATGAATGAACTGCTCTGTTTAGGGGAACCCCCCCAGTCTTTCAGTTCTCATGTGCTTCACTGATCTGACTGCAACCTGTCCATGTGACACACACACTCTTTGACATCAACAGTTAAAGATGTGGAATGTGTTTCGCCTCCCATTAAAAAAGATGCTGACCTAAACTATGCACAATATTTCTGAAGGCCAAAACTGAAGTTTGAAGTCAATAGGTTTTGGTTAATCGCCTAAAATAAGTTGAACATAAGCTCACGGTTTGTCACGTCACGGTTTATTTATCAACATAAAATTCCTCAGTAATTCCCCTTGTGATTTTTTTTTTAAACGCATTTGCTTGTCTTTAAAAAAGTGGTTGCTAACAAGTGTCTGAATGAAGAGGTTGTCTGGACATTATGACCCAGATTTACTGAACAGGGCAAAATGTACCTCTGCCGATTGGTTTTAGGCTTCAAAATTCATAAAAGTTATGTTGAGATTTAAGATAGTATGTAAGAATCATACTTTTATTTTTTTTGGTCGGTCACAGAACTTATTTTCTGCATTAATCCAATGGCAAAAACCTATTGGGTTTTGTCAAGGCAATCAGGGTGATGCGAACAAACGGCTTGGCCTACAAAAGTATATACAATAGTCCGCATTTGGATCAAAAAAGTTCATCAAAGTTGTCCTAAGACAAGAACGGGTATTGTTCAAAATTCATGCATAACTTTAATGAACTTAAATTTTTGATCCACTTCAAATGTTGACTTCTGTATATATATATGATCACGATTGCATTCAGCATTGTTTCCCACGAGACCTGCGACCTCATAATCGGGTCATGACCCAGCAGTTGAGCACCTTTATAATGTGCTTTATAATATCACAACTTTATGGTTTGGTTGGTTAGTTGTTTTTCTACTGGATGGGAGTGTGTAAGAGAGGACAGGCGTAAACAGGAGGAAGGAGGTTGTTGTTGAGGTAGAGCAGCGGTTTGTGTGGCGAGAAGGGTTATGCTCACACAGCGCCCTGAGAGGAAGCCCATACAACACACACACACACACACACACACACTTACAGTACATCAATAACAGATTTTTTACATCCAGATTTACTTAGGAATTCAATACAAACAAGCCATTGTCCCAATGCTGTGATTTGACACTGCTGAAATATTGTTGCATCACTACAATGACTTCACAATAGGTGCTTTTCCTTCTCTTTTAATTGTTTCCAGATTAATGTCTCTAGCAAATTGTGCATTGAGTGTTTTCTTGGACCGCGCACTTATCATGCGCTGGTCTCGGCATCAGATTCGGCTCACAGTCCATTCACTGATTCATATTCACACACTGATTCCTGATGCATATTCACACACTGATTAATCATATTCACACACTGATTCACTGATGCATATTCACACACTGATTCCTGATGCATATTCACACACTGATTCCTGATGCATATTCACACACTGATTCACTGATGCATATTCACACACTGATTCCTGATGCATATTCACACACTGATTCCTGATGCATATTCACACACTGATTTCTGATGCATATTCACACACTGATTCCTGATGCATATTCACACACTGATTCCTGATGCATATTCACACACTGATTCCTGATGCATATTCACACACTGATTCCTGATGCATATTCACACACTGATTCCTGATGCATATTCACACACTGATTCCTGATGCATATTCACACACTGATTCCTGATGCATATTCACACACTGATTCCTGATGCATGCTTGCACGCAAAATTGCAAAGCACTTTCCTCATCTGGCAAACTCTTTAATTGTTCTGCCCGGAAACAAATCTGTGTGTGCAAGGTACCAGGTTGATATACAGGTGGAACTGGAAAAATTATAATATGGTGCAGAAGTTCATTTATTTCAGTAATTCAACTTAAAAGGAGAAACTAATATATTATATAGACTCATTACATGCAAAGTGAGATATTTCAAGCCTTTATTTGTTATAATTTTGATGTTTATGGCTTACAGCTTATGAAAACCTTAAATTCAAAATTAGAATATTGTGAAAAGGTTTTCATTGTAAGCCATAATCATCAAAATTATAACAAATAAAGGCTTGAAATATCTCACTTTGCATGTAATGAGTCTATATAATATATTAGTTTCACCTTTTAAGTTGAACTACTGAAATAAATGAACTTTTGCACGATAATCCATTTTTTTTAGATTAATTTACGGCTTTCTTTATTCAATGCATTGTGTTTTGATCACAAGTCATTAGAACGTGAAAGTAATCAGGCCGTGCATGTTTACTTTTAATTTAGCATTTAATTTTGAACTTTATATAATCTGATATATGCAGATATGTCTGACATTTTATGACCAACCAAATCCGGTAAAAATCAGACTGACTTTTTCTCTCTGGGATGCATCTGTCATTCACTTTAATGTGTTTACGGGTGGATTTTGACCTTTTTCAACGGGACACGAATGGTGTATCCCGGTAATGAGCAACCTCTGCTAATGCGGTTTCTTCATAAATGGCCAGTTCTTGGCAAGAATAAGCGGTAGCGTGGACTAGATTTATGCTGTTAGTCAGATGTGAAACTAACAGAGAGCCAAAGCGGCCCACTGAAATGCATTCTGGGATTGACTCCACACACATCTGCTGTACGTCATGCCTACACACACACACATGATGATGAAATCCCTCCTAAGGCACATGCATTAACAGTTGTGTGGTGTTTCTTCCGTGTGTTGCTATAGTTTTCCTACACACGTGTCTTTCCTCTTAACCTCCTCCATCTGTCAGTGTTTACACTTTCACTTTTTCCAGGAGAAATTCAAGCATGTTTTATTTTTCAGGTTTATCATCTTCCGTGTGTTTTCCTTTCCGGAGGACGTGGAGCGTGGAGAAGATTCCCTCAGGCTGCTCTGCTTTTTTTTATCCTTAATTGTTAGATATTTCTGATATTTATACATCAGACTCTTTAGTATGACCAGTTTTGAAACCTTTGTAGTCAGAAAGAGAAGAAAAAAGAAGGAAATATCGGGCACCTGTGGTGTGAGGATGATACGATCTGATCAGGTGGAACCAAATTGTTATTGGTTTTAAAGGGGTCATCGGATGCTAAATTCACTTTTATATGGTGTTTGCATATAAATGTGTCCTTGCAGTGTGTGGACACAACCACTATACAATGAAAACAAATCCATTCACTCCTTTTTTTAAAACTCAAAAAGTCTAAACGCTCTCAATAATCAACAATATAATGTCATAATGCTCATGCTCCGGTTGTACGTCAGAACGGAGGTCCACTATTGGCCGACGCTGGTCATGTGTGTGATGATGCATGTGATGCTGGCCAATAGTGAGCCTCCGTTCTGACGTACAACCCAGAAGCGCTGCGCTGTTGCACTACGTGAACTCACTCAGAGGAACACACAGAAAAACATCAAGAGTTGAATAAAGTCGTTATTTTTGTTGTTTTTTTGCGCACAAAAAGTATTCTCGTCGCTTGATAAACTTAAGCTTGAGCCGCTGTAGTAACTTGGACTATTTTAAACATTGTCTTTACTAACTTTCTGTGCCGGCAAGTTTCAATTACAATAGAAGCCTATGGAGGAGTGAGACAGCGCTCAGATTTATCGTTAAAAGTTTGTGTTTACATAATATATGTGTGTGTGTTGTGTATTATTATTTTGTATATATAAATACACACAAATGCATGTATATATTTAAGAAAAATGTGTTATTTATACATAAAATAGTTCTATTTATATATAATATAAATCATTTAAAAATATATATGCATTATATAAATGCAAATATCTCTCAAATATATACATGCATGTGTGTGTATTTATATATACAAAATAATTATACACGATACACACACATATATTATCTAAACACAAACTTTTATTTTGGATTCGATTAATCGCGATTAATCGTTTACAGCCCAATCTCAGATTTAATCAAAAATATCTTAATTTGTGTTCTGAAGATGAAGGGAAGTCTTACAGGGTTGTACAACATGAGGGAGAGTCATTAATGACAGAGTTTTCAGTTTTGGGTGAACTAATCCTTTAATTTAAAGGGAAAACAAGATTATTTTTCTCACCCACTTGTTTTTCTTACCCCATTTTTTTTTATAGGATAACTACGTAACTAAGTACGTTTAATTTGCTATGCTTAAATCTTTTTAGTTTGCTGATGGATCATCACAATCGTGTGCACTCGGACTCCATTGCGGTCGGACAATCTGATTGGTCCTTGTGATTTTCAAGAAGTGCTTTCCAGCTTTGTGGACCTTTTGTCCAGGACAAAAGATGTGAGTGCTTTGTTTCTTGTTGTTTACACCTAAATTAAGCATAATCTTAACCTGTCAGAGCACTTCATGTGATTTTTCTTCAGTTGAATGTTCTTTTAAGAACAGGGCTGAGCAACGGGCCTTTGTGTGTGTGAATGAGACGCAGGGTCCGTTTGAGTTCATGATGAACAGTGAGAACTAACCGTTTACACGCCCTCAATATCTTCTCATGTGACTCATAACATGAGCTGAGATTTAATATTTCTCCATGTGAAGGTTACATTTGTGACTTAAACTGATTTAACTAATGACCAACAGCTGCAGGTTGGGTAGGTAAGAATTATCTAAATAACTTTTTTTCAAATTGGCTTAAACTGACTTTATATACCAATGCATAATTAAAATGTAAGTACTTTGAAAAAGAGAGTATAAAAAATGAGTGACTATAGTGTATTTAATCTTCAAAAAACACAGCTCATTAATTCCTACCGGGACGAAACAAGTGATTGGCTTGCGCGACTGTCACTCTCCGTCGCCATGACTACCGCCGCTATTACTGGCTCCGCCCACGTGCGCGCAGTCGCGCACCCGTTTTTAGGTGGGAGTGAATGGAATTAATGAGCTGAGTTTATTGAAGATTAAATACACTAGAGTCACTCAGTTTTTTATACTCTCTATTTCAGAGTACTTGCATTTTAATTATGTATTGGTATATAAAGACAGTTTAAACAAATTTGAATAAAAGTTTTTTTAGACAATTCTGACCTACCCTACCTTTAA
Organism: Phoxinus dragarum; assembly: GCA_033366665.1. Classification (NCBI taxonomy): domain Eukaryota; kingdom Metazoa; phylum Chordata; class Actinopteri; order Cypriniformes; family Leuciscidae; genus Phoxinus; species Phoxinus dragarum. The sequence continues at coordinate 45,016 of JARPMJ010006216.1, forward strand.
AGTAATTTTTTTTTTTTAAATAAAGGTTCTTCAGTGATTTTTCGAAGAGTATCTGTGTATGTTTGACAAACCAAATATGGTTTTAATTAGTTCCCATTAGTTAATACATTAACCAACGAGAAATACATTCGCTACAGCATTTATTCATCTTTGTTAACATTAGTTAACAAACTGTTCATTGTTATTTCATTTTAGTTCAGGTCCATTAAAAATTTGAATAGATACAATGTTTAATTTTAATAATGTATTCGTATACGTATGTTGAAATTAATATTAATTAGAATACAACTTTTACACAGTGGAAAACCAAACAAAGGCGAGTCGAGGCGAGCTGGTACTGTGTAGTGGAAAAGCGCCATACGTACACGATGTAACTACAGAAGAGTCTAGGTTTAAATAGGAAAAATGGTCCCACTTTATATTAAGTGTACTTACATCGAAAAATAAGTACAATGTACTTAATGTGTTCATGTTGTATTGTAAAACACTTTTGCTGCTATTGAGATGTGATACGGGTCAGGTTAGGTGTGGTGGTATGGGTCAGATAAGGTTGGGGACAGTGTAAGGGAAGGGTCAACTGTGCAATTACAAATGTAGTTACATAAATTAATTACATGCTGATATTTTTAAAATATAAGTACAATGTAAAAACATGTATGTACACAATAAGTCCACTGTATCAAATTGTTAATTTCAATGTAAGTACATAGTAATTAAAGCCACTTAATATAAAGTGGGTCCGGAAAAATATCAAAACTCTTTGATAATTTTTTTGAGAGAGATGCTAACGGTCTAATCAGATTCAGTGATCTATGCTAAGGGCGGGCGTACACGGTGCGTAAATTTGGGGAGTCGGCCCGATTTTCACCAGCGTATAGGCATGTCCCCTATTGCCAAATCATACACAATCGCGTCACAGGCTAGATCGATGGGGCTTTACCTCAGCGGCAGCAACCACACAGCGTGCGCATACACTGTCACACACACACACACTCAGTTTTTATGTTGAACGGAATGGCTACTGTTATCTGCATTTACACACACATTTCTGTCATTTTTCTATCTGAAGCTATTGCCTAACATTGAAAGCTCCGGTCTCTGTGTTTAACGCGTAAACACAGAGACTGTGTTTAACCGCCGGCTCGGGATAAAATTCGTGCAGGAGGACAGTCGTACCGTGTACCAGCTGATTATCAGTTTAACTGACTCGTAACGTGTGCAATATCTCACGACCTCCCGAGTGTCCGAACTCGCACCGTGTACGCCAGACCCGGAGATCGGCTCAATGGATTCGAAAACGGTAAAACTGTTTAACTCTAGGGGAGATGAAATAGGGAAAATTAGCCTATTTCCAAAAAAAGTGGAGTGTTCCTTGTTCCTTTAAAAGGCATCAGGTTGTAAAAGCCTTTAGAAGAGCGTAATGTGCTTGCAGGTGATGGATGGATGGATGTTCGACGGCATGCTGTGCGGTTTAACGTTGGCCGTGTGTAACTCATACATGTACTTTCAGAAGTGCTCCTCAGAGGAAGCGGCAGAGAAAGTTGCAAAACAGCTGCAGCGCACACCGCACACACACTTACGGGGCCTGAATGATGACTCAACAGGTTTCATACACTGACTTGAGGCTTGATTAAGATTTAAAATGGACCGCTTAACAGGAAGCTCTGGAGCTCTTCAGGTCACACCTGATGTTGTCAGATATTTCCATCTCACCTCAACGGCTCCTGAGCTTCATTGATCAGTCATCACAGTATCTGAACTGCTGAGGCTTTCATTTTCACCAACAGAAACATCTTCACTCTGATTCGATCTTTATTTCTCCATTTCTGTTCCTTTTTGTGTCTGTAGCAACACTGGGGAAAGTGATATTTGGTCTTGCATTAGACTTTATTTAGGTATCAACTTCGTTTCTTCCTAAAAATGGCTTTGGAGCATTTTGGTCTTGGAAGAATTTGATGAGAAATGTGTACAATATTTTTGAAACATTGAACTCTTTTCTGAAACTCATGACTCATCTGTTTTCTGAAAGTCTTCTGTTACACTGAAACTAAATTTGGTAGGATTTCCTTTGAAACAATTTTCACTCAGAAATTGCTTGTAAATTTGGACAAATAATTACATAGAGACTGCTAGGAACACACTAAATGAAACGTGATATTTTGAAGTAGAAAGCATACACCAATAATCTTTGTTTTATTTACAACTTCAAAAAAAATGTTTTGTCTGATTTTCAAATACTTTTTTGTGCTTCAAATCTCTATTAAACCTGTTGCACATCCTCTTCATTTTGTTCCTTGCGGCAAAAAAGCTTATTAATCGAGAAGTGCAAAATATGAATATTGTTATCGTAAATGTAAATATGTATTTTCAGACCAAAGCCACTAAAATGCAGATCATGATTATGATATTCAGCAACATGGCAATCATCAAAACCAGCACTAGCCAGTGTAAACCAGTATGGAAATTCATAGTTTTGATTAGTTAACGTTAAGTTAGTTAGCGTGTTAACACTTTAATTAATGTATTTACTTAAATGCTTACAGGTGGAACTGGAAAAATTAGAATTTGGTGCAAAAGTTCATTTATTTCAGTAATTTAACTTTAAAGGTGAAACTAATATATTATATAGACTCACTCATTACATGCAAAGTGAGATATTTCAAACCTTTAGTTGTTATAATTTTGATGATTATGGCTTACAGCTTATGAAAACCCCAAATTCAAAATTAGAATATTGTGAAAAGGTTTTCATAAGCTGTAAGCCATATTCATCAAAATTATAATAACTAAAGGTTTGAAATATCTCACTTTGCATGTAATGAGTCTATATAATATATTAGTTTCACCTTTTAAGTTAAATTACTGAAATAAATGAACTTTTGCACCATATTCACAACTATCTTACTATCAATAAGCAGTAATTAGGAGTTTATTCTGGGAAAACTCCTAGATAATAGTGACCTATAAAGGTAATCAACATTGTTTTCAGACCGAAGCCGCTAAAATGCACATTATATCATGATTATGACTTTCAAGATTGTAAGCCAGAATGAAAATTCATGCTTTTTCTAGTGAGAAAAGTCAGTTGGTGTTTTTAATAGAACAGGATGAACTTTTGATGCATCTTTTTTCCTCCTGAAATCAACTAAGAAGTAGATTTGTGCTTTCTGAAATCTCACATGCACTGGTTCACTGATTTACATATTTCCCATCTGTATTGAGGGCATCTCTGTGGCCCGGTGTGGGCGTTGAGGGTGGCCCGGGACGTTTTTTTTACAGCATGTGTAAAAATGTTGGCGTTGACCGAAGCCACAGACATGAGAGTGTGATTCACTTTCCTCTGTGCATGTGGCTTAATAAACATCTGAATACCAAAACACAAGGTACCCCTCGCTTATTCTACGCCGACCCCATCATCAGACGGCCATTTTTAGAGCGCGCCGGAAACATCTCGCTGGGGTGTGGCGCGTTACTAGAATCCCACTAATGACGGGTTGGTGGGGGATTGTTCTAATCTAGCTAACCCAAAGTTTAAGGAACTTTCCTTCTGACTTTGAGATGGAAAAGACTCGAATGAGCGTTTCCCAAGCGCACACATACAGTGCCGTACGTCCCCTCGACGCGACCACCAGGAGAGAAAATGGATGTAAAGTGAGCGTGCGTTCCTTTAAATATCAGGCCACCCACTCAAAGACTAACATCCTGAACGTGTGTATTTAAAGGTGAACTCTTTCTGTCTCGTGTTTGCTCGTGTATTAATAATTTTTTGATGAGAAGTACTTCAGAAGTCTCGGAGGAATATGTGCATGTGGAGTTCAATGTGCAATTCTAAAGTTAAATGCAGCAAAAATATCCTGCAGATTTCAGTGTTAAGCTAAGGAACCTGTTTTTAGTTGTTTTGAATAGTTTTAAAGGGATAGTTCACCCAGCCCCCCCCACCCCCATCCCCCCACCGAAATGAAAATATGTCTTTGTTGCACATTATTTTCTGTAGGACACAAAAGGAGATGTTTATCAGTGTCTTTTTGCTCCTTTCCCACATTTTATTACAAACAAGCACCATAGAAATATAAATGTTGTTTAAACTGACAGTAAAGACAATTTTTAATGTTACAAAATATTTATATTTCATATATATGTGACCCTGGACCACAAAACCAGTCACATGGGTCAATTTTTTTGAATTTGAGATGTACACATCATCTGAAAGCTGAATAAATAAGCTTTCCATTGATGTGTGGTTTGTTAGGATATGACAATATTTGGTCGAGATACAACTATTGAAAATCTGGAATCTGAGGGAGCAAAAAAATCTAAACATTGAGAAAATCTCCTTTAAAGTTGTGCATTTATGTTCACGATTGTGCTGCATTCACTCACAAAAATACATGTTTTATATATTTACGGTAGGAAATGTACAACATATCTTCATGGAACATGATCTTTACTTAATATCCTAATGATTTTTGGCATAAAAGATGATAATTTTGACCCATACATGCGTCATGTGACTGGTTTTGTGATCCAGGGTCACATATAAAACGTGACCTTTTTTTAGCTGAACGGTTAGACAATTGCTTTGCATTTTCCGAACATGGCGTTTATGTCATCATCCGCTTTTAGCCGCGGTGACTCACGCTGTCGGAGTCGTAGGTACCCATGATTCCTACGCGCCGGGCTTTTCTTGGAATGTGTTCGGCTGTAGGATTGTTCCCCTTCCTGACCCTCGGCAGGTCTTTTGTCTCCGGAGCGGCGCGTGCTAATTAAAGAAATCCTCTTTCACTCCCATACAGAGACCGGCCGGGGATATTTTTGGGGCCTGTAGCTATGCTTTACTCTTGCATAAATGACAGGAAGATGCTGACACATAATTGTACCATTCTGAAATGCCCCACAAGTCAATTCCTAAAGCTTACTTCGCCTTTGGCTAAGCCACACCCTAGAATGTAGATTGACCAATCACAGCGCAGCCAAGAACGAGCTCCACAGCGGTCCGACACTTTTTCACAGCTCTCCATTGACTTTAACACCGGCGTCTCATATGTTTGGTCTCGGCAGGCTATTACCGTCGTAGTTTTATCAGAAATATGGTTAAACGTTGTGCCTGGGGCATTAGTAACACAGATACGTTTTTCCCAGAGAGGTTGGAGGGGGGTGTCCGTTTTTTCCCTTCCCAAAACCGAAGTCAAATCCTGACAAGTGTCGTCTTTGGATTAAACTGTGTGGACGTCCTCAGTCAGCGAAACCCCTCAAGATCAACAACACACTTTTGTGTGCTCTATTTTTGCTTTTAACCTTACTGTGAAGTTATACTAGTTAGACAGTTTTAGGTTATGATTTCGGTTCTCTACCCTAATTGTTGATACGCTAACACACGCTGCTAATAAACACAACTTTATACTCGCATAGTCCGTTTGCTTTGTAATAACGATTATAGAAGTGAATATACCCAGCTTTGCATGAACAGTGTTGCTCCTGATATTGTTAGTCCCAGCCTCCGTCTCCGTCATTTTTTGACTGTGACCGTTATGCTTTTGCCTCTATTTGGATGTCTTGTTGTTGTTGCGTTTATGTCTTGAACAGTGTTGGGTGTAACTAATTACTAAGTAATTAGTTACTGTAATTTAATTACTTTTTCCTCTAAAAAGTAAAGTAAGGGATTACTCTTAATTTTTCTGTAATTTAATTACAGTTACTTCTAATGTAATTGAGCTAAATACTGTGTATAGATCAATCCGATCTCACGGCAATTTGTATGCATTTTATGAGGTGGCTAAATCCTACGACCTCACTCGTACGAATTCGTACAAATTAGCCACCTTGTAAAATAAGTATAAAATGTCATGAGATCAGGACTGGTATTAACTAGAACAATTCTATATAAAACAATAGTGGGTTTAACATCAATTTATTGTCTGATGTTAAAAAGTATATGTTTATTATTTAACCTTGGTCAGTTTAAGGATAATTCATGCAATTTTATAGAATTTATTTGGAAGAATTAAAACCGTTTAATGTCTATCCTTGTATTATTCAGATGGTTGAGGTTGATATGGGATTTAGAAAGTAATTAGTAAAAGTAATTAAATACTTTTTAGAGTGAGTAATTAGTACAGTAATCTAATTACACTGTTGAAGAGTTAATTAGTAACTAGTAATTAATTACTTTTTTAGAGTAACTTACCCAACACTGGTCTTGAATATAACGTTAGCCTTCGAACGCACACTGAGCCCCTTCTGCCTACTTCTATCGAACACTTTATTTGCTGCTTTATAAAAGTTTGATAAAATGTCAGCAGGAAGAGCCGTCACAGCATAAGCCATGTTGATACCAAACCAGAGCCCAGATGAAGTTGACGGACGTAGCAACAGTAACTAAGGGGGGCGGGGCTTAGCCAAAGGTGAATTGTAGCCTTACAAGGTGATGTTATCTCAGACCGAAATGTGAAGATTAAACCACATGACCTCAGCGCTCGCAGCCAACCACCTTTTTTACTGACTTCATTAGTTATGAAGCCCTTAAAGGGATAGTTCACCCAAAAATCAACATTCTGTCATCATTTACTCAACCTCAGTGTTTTGTTTTGTGAAAGTCATGTTGTTTCTTCATTTGTGCTCCATGGAAAAAAAGAAAGGGTTTGGAACAATACAAGGGTGAGTAAATGATGACAGAATGTTAATTTTGGGTGAGATATCCCTTTAAACACACATAAACAGTGCTTGACGGTAACACTCGCCAAACGCGGGTGTATTTCAGCAGCGGTGTGTCACTAGTAGACACTATGGCGGCTTAATTATATAAATTTTTCAATTTTAGTCTTATAAAAAAGGCATGTGAAATAATAAACTAAGTGCAATATGTTGGCTAAAATATAGTTTTTTCGATATATATCCATATATAAATCTCTCTCTCTCTCTCTCTCTCTCTCTCTCTCTCTCTCTCTCTCTCTCTCTCTGTCAGCGAGTGACACACAAACCCGCCTCTCCTCACTCACTTGCTTTACACAAGCGTAGCGTTTTCGCTGCTTATTGCTTATATACAATACACACACAATAATGTCAAAATGCCGGTCTTGGTAAACACATTCAACTTAAAAGGTAAAACTAATATATTATATAGACTCATTACATGCAAAGTGAGATATTTCAAGCCTTTATTTGTTATAATTTTGATGATTATAAGCTTACAGCTTATGAAAACCTTTTCACAATATTCTCATTTTGAATTTGGGGTTTTCATAAGCTGGAATAATCATCAAAATTATAACAAATAAAGGCTTGAAATATCTCACTTTGCATGTAATGAGTCTATATAATATATTAGTTTCACATTTTAAGTGATAATAAATTAACTTTTGCACAATATCATCAATATTAATATAAAGTGAAACCAAAAATTTGACCCTTACCGACCCCAAACTTTTTCTGTATACTGTGCATCTTACACAACTTCTGCTTGAATGCAATATCTAGATTTTCTTTGTA
>JARPMJ010006217.1:0-54789 GCA_033366665.1 Phoxinus dragarum
ATATGTTGCCCATTTATACCAAATCATTATTTTGCGCTGTTTCCCATAAAATATCTTCTTCTCTATCTCCCTCAATATTTTCTTCGTCAACATTTCTACGTTGTTTTGATAACTTTTTCTCTTCAATCAATTCTTGTTCTGTTGGGGTTATTGTTGAGTTGTCACTATGTCTATTTGAGGGCTGAGAAATCAATTGTAGGGAAGTCAGGGTGGTCATGTCTGTAGTTTGAACTTGAAAGGAAGTTGGGCTGCTGATGCTTACAGCTTGAGCTTGCAGTATCAGACACAGTAAGTATGTGAGGGGTCATTATCAGGCCCATCATCAGACTCATTCCTTTCAGTTTGTTGATTTTCTCTGCTTTGCTCAACAACTTGTTGTCCTGAGCTTTCAAATGTTCTGCACCCTTTCGTCCTGATCCTCCGTTTCACGTGTTATTTCTTCTCTTTCTTGTCTTTGCCTTGGAACTCGTGTGCAGTGGTTCAGATGAAACCAAGCAGTCTTTCCTTCCACCTGGACTGCTTGGTTGGAGTAGCTGTCACTACTTTGTAAGGACCCTCTCTCCTAGGCTCATTCCACTTTCTCCTGAACACCCTCAGATAGACTTGATCACCTGGAACCACTGGACAAGGTGTCTCTGTCTCCTCACTGGGCCTGCTTTCTCGATTCCTGTAAATATATAGCTTTATGTATTGCAGTTAGTTTCTTCATATAAGATCTTAATTCCATTTGCAATTGTTCCAATGGAGGTCCTTTATAGGGACCTCTGCAATACGGCCAGGGCATGGGTCGACCCCGTAAGCATCTCATGCGGTGTTAGATGTGTAATTCCTATTAGTTTGCATGCGATAGCTCATTAGTGCAATTGGTAAAGCATCAACCCAATTGAGTTTAGTACTTACACATATTTTGTTAATTTTGGCCTTGAGGGTCAAATTAATCTTTTCAACTATGCCTTGCGATTGCGGCCGATAAACACATCCTAGTCTTTGTTTTATTCTTAATTGCTGTAAAACTTGTTTTACAGTCTTCTGTATGAATGCTGACCCATTATCAGAACTTATTTCTGATGGTATTCCAAATCTAGGCATTACTTCTCTTGTTAAGAATTTGATCACTGTTCCTGACCCTTCATCTGCTGATGGTATTGCCTCTACCCATCTGCTAAATCGATCTATTACCACAAGCATGTATCGTTTGCCTTGATACTCGCTTTATCATGTCCACATAGTCCATTACCAAGTGTTTAAATGGCCCTTCTGGTACTGGTATGTGGCCTATAGGTGTTGCTGTTCCTTTCCTAACATTGTTTTTGGCACAAATTTCACATGTGGACAGAAAATTGTCTACCATTGCATACAAATATGGAGACCAATATCCCTGCTGTTTAATCTTCCTAATTACTTCCCCTCTCGCGCAATGGTCAAAACCATGCGCATCTGCAATTAGAATATTTAAAAATGCTGTTGGTGCAACAATCTGTCCTTCATGTGTACGCCAAATATCTTGTGCATCCTTTTTGGCCCCTCTCTGATACCACATAGAGTGTTCATAAGGGCCTGCTTCTTTTTGAATTCTAACAATATCATCCAATTGAGGTTGTGGTTCTATAAGAACTACTGGAGTTAATATTGCCACTTGACATCCTGATGCTTTTTTAGCTTCCAAGTCTGCTACGTTGTTACCTTTAATGACAAAGTCATTTCCTTTTTTATGAGCCTGGCATTTGATGACTGCCAATCGTTTTGGTAGCATCATAGCAGAAATTAATTGACCTATTTGTTCTGCATGGTGGATGGGAGTTCCATCACTCTTTTTGAAACCTCTCTGTTTCCATACTGCACCAAACAGATGACACACACCATGAGCATATGCTGAATCTGTAAAAATATTTGCTGTTAGTCCCTTTGCTAATTGACACGCAGTTGTCAGCGCTTTTAATTCTGCTAATTGAGCAGAACAAGGCTGTACACAATGTTGGGATATTACTGGTACAAATTCATCCTTGTCTTTTCTTACCACTGAATATCCTGTATGATTTCCCAGATAATCTTTAAAACTTGAACCATCTACAAAGTAAATTACATCTACTTCTGGTATTGCCGTAGATTCAAGATCTGGCCTTAGTCTGGTGAAGGCCAGTGAATTGGCCACACAATCATGTTGCTCACCTTCGTAATCCAAAGGAATTAACTCTGCTGGATTTACTGTATCACATCGTTTAATGGTAACATCTGGGTACGTAAGCAATGATGAATATGCCAAAATACGAGCTTGAGTTAACACAAATTTACCTTGTTCTATTAATTCCACAGTCTTATGGTGTGCATAAATAGTTACTGGGTATCCCATTGTTATTGTAGATGCTTTTTCATATGCATAGTATACTGCTGCAAGGCCTTGTTGGTAGCATGGTGGGTAGCCTTGAGCTACATTGTCTAGCTTGGTGCTATAATAAGCTATGGGCTGTTTCTTCCTGCCACTGCAAGTCTCTTGCATCAGAATAGCTGATGCATATCCATCAGTTCTATTTGCAACATATAAATAAAACTGTTTAGTATAATCCGGATTTCCGAGGACAGGTGCCTTTTGTAACTCTTTTTTCAAGGATTCAAATGCTATCATTGCATTTGTATTCCATTTCAATGAATTACCTAAATTTTGTAGTCCTGCCTGTTTCATGATTTCTCTCAGTGGAGCTGTTTTTATTGCATACTCTTCTATCCAATCTGCACTGAAGCCAGTCATTCCTAGAAAAGTCATCATTTGTTTTACTGTTTGTGGCAATGGTGATTTACTTATGCCCTCCAAATGATTTGGAGCTATGGCCTTCGTACCATATGAAATCATTCTTCCTAAATATTCAACCTGTGGCTGGCAATACTGTATTTTATTTTTTGATGCCTTGTGACCTCCTTCTGCTAATTTTGCAAGTACTTTTATAGAATCTTTGTGACACTGTTCTCTTGTTGTTGAACAAACGATCAAATCATCTACATATTGTAATAATGTGCTGTTTATCATAAGGTCTTCCAAATCAGCTTTAAGAACTTGATTGAATATGTGTGGAGAATGTTTAAATCCCTGTGGCATTCGAGTGTAAGTATATTGTTTATCAGCATATGAGAATGCAAATAAATATCTACTTTTTTCTTCCACAGGTATGCTGAAGAAGGCATTACATAAATCAATTACTGTGAAATATTTAGCATCAGGAGGTACATTTGTTAACAGCGTATGTGGGTTTGGAACATCAGCTGGCCAATCTTCTGCTATCTCATTAATTGCTCGTAAGTCATGTACCAGGCGCCATTTAGATTTATTTGCTTTAATTACAGGCAAAATTGGAGTGTTACAGTAACTTTTTGTTTCTATTAACACTCCTGCTTTTACCAGACCTTCAATTGTATCCTTTATGCCTGCTTCTGCTTCAGGCTTTAAAGGGTACTGCGATTTACGAGGTAGGCGTACACCTGGCTTGAGTTGTATTGTTATTGGACTAGCTGATTTAACCAATCCCACATCGGTGTCATGTTGAGACCATAACTCAGTTGGTACTTGTTGCTCAACTTCCTTAAATAGTTCATCATCAATAGTCTCTATTGATTTGTTGGTTGTTATCATTTGTTTTTGCATTTTTTGATTAATGACTACTTCCTGAGGCAACCCCATTAATTTCGTTCGATACAAAATTTTAATAAAATTCTTGTCAACTGAATGAAAAATTAACGGATTTATTGTTGGCTCCCACTGGCATTGTTCTGCTTTTTTCATCATTGGCCCTAAATCTTTTGTCTCACAATTTTTTCCTGTATATAAAGACACATGTGGCACGGAGTCTGGTACATTAAACCAATTTTTTATGAATTCATTTTCTATTATAGCCATTGCTGCTCCCTGTTTACTTATTATAATATCTTTCACATGTAGTTCAACTTTTTGGTTCTCTGTTTCTTCTTGCCATAGTTTTTCTATTTTCTCATCTCTCTCAGGGTCATATATCATAGTACAATGAAATTCAGATTTTGGTAACTGTGCCTCAAAAATCTGTGCTTCAATGAACTTTCCCCATGTATCAATTATTTGTCTTACCTCATTTTCTATTTGTCCTATCCAATATACATTTGCTTTTGGTTCAGAGATCATCATTTGAGTTTTTATTCCTTGTTGGTCTATATACACTCCTTCTGGAGAACACCAAATTTGAAGCCCTAATTTACATAATGCATCTCTTCCTAACAAATTAACAGGAGTCTGACTTGATACGAGGACAGGTAGTGTCACAGTTTTATTTTTAGTTTGTAAGCAAACTGGAGTAGTCATAGGAATTAGTTGCATTTGTCCCGAGAATCCTATTGTCTTTGCAAATTTTCCAGACAAAGGGAGATGTGAGGCATAATTTGAATTTACACATGTATAAACCGCTCCGGTATCTACTAACATGGGTGTAGTTTTACCTTCTATTTTAATCTTTAACATTGGTTCTTGATCAGCATTATTTGTCAAAATTGGTAGCTGATTATCTCCCATAGGATTCTCTGGGCATCCCTAATATCCCTGATTTGGACCTCCCCAAGGGTTTACTGGGCCTTGACACGGACCCCGAAAAGGGCGTTGCCAGCTCTTCCCCCTCCCATTCCTCGGTGACTGTGACCACGGATTGATGGGGCAAATGACTTTATTATGTCCAGGTTGTCCACACCCCCAGCATACGCTTAAAGGGGTATTAATAGGCTTGCCTTTGCCTCTTTGTGTCCCTTGTGGTGGATATGTTGTCCATCTCATTGGCTGCTGCTGTGGAGCATAGACATTGACAGTGGGTGCAGGGATCTGGTGTACATTTGGAGGTGTTGCTACAGGTGGTAGCTGCATTGCTGACTGTGGTGCATTCATAGGAGCCATTACTGTCATTTGTTCTGACTCTTCTCCTTTTACAACAGCTTGAATCTTTTTCTTATGATTGTTTGTCAGCTGTTCAAGCTGTAGCTGAGTTAGCTTTCTCTGCAGATCTTTTTCTTGAATTTTTTAATTTCTGTTCATTTTTTCTGTATTGTTCTACAGCATGTGTCACATGATCACAAAACTCTTTGTGTGTTTTGGAGTTTAAACCAACCACATCTTCCAGCTTGCTCTTTACTGTTTGTGGCATAGCATCTACCACAGCATTTCGAAACAATGTAGCCATTAATGGGTCTCCTTCAGGATTCCCTTCAGTCTCTTGCTTCCATCTTTGTAATTGTCTCTGTACATATGTTATTGGGCTTTCTGTATCTCCCAGTTGTTCCCCTTTTAATGCTTTAGGGTCTATTCTGGTTGGATACTCCTCACGCAGTGCCTGCCATACTGCTGGACGGAATGCATCAAAAACAGTCCCATCCATGTAATACGAGTCAACAGCTCTGTCTAAGTCAGATTCTTGGAGGATTTCTTCCATTTTTGATCCACCTATGATTTTTGCCAGAAGTGCTTTAATGTCCCCCACAGATAACAATTTGCCCATTGTTTCTTCTTCAAACACCCTAATCCACTTTCCAGCTCCCTCATGAATGTTTGGGAGGCGAGTGACTAACCCTTCAAGGTCCTGTGAGGCCCAGGGCACATATTGACCCTCTGTACCCTTAATTAGAATTGGGAGTTGTTTCGGCATAGATCTAAGCCTTCCTTTATCTCTTCCTTGTGACCACCTTTCCTCGTCAAATGATAACTCCTGTTCACTTTCTATATCTAACCTGTCCACTAGTCTACTCCTATTTCTGACTAATTTGTCTGTATCTTTTATTAATTGCTCCGTTTCTTTAATTTTCTTATCTATTTCTTCATCAATTATTTGTGTCTCTATTTCAATTTCCTCTTCTTCTTTTTCTACTTGGTGTCCCTCATATTGTGTTTTTATTTTCTCTAATGCTGCTCGTGCTTGTTTATAGCAATCCAAGGGCAAGCTCTTTTTGGACGTTTTATTTTGAGTCATTTTTTGTCTTACATCTGGTCCTGTTTGTTTTTGCTTTTCTAATTCCACATGTCCCTCCATTTTCATTTCTCCTATAACTTCTACTAGTCCCTTCAACATTGGATACTGACCTTCTAGTATTTTTGAAGGTGGTTTGGCAAAGATGTCCTCTTTTCTTTTTGTTTCTTTGTCTATCTCTTTTATTATTTTCCTTGCCTGCTTTATACTTTTCAACATTTCTTCACCCTCTTGTTTAAACAATGCCAGCACTTCACGTTCTTTTTCTCGTTTAGCTTCTCTAGTCTTTCTCTTTAGGCTCTTATTCTCTATCTTATAATTTTTTACCAAAGTTTCCATTTCTTCACACACTGTTACATCAAATGTCCCTTCCTTTGGCCATTTTGTCATCATATTTTGAGTTCTCTTTTGCCATTTACTCGACATTTTATCAATTAATTGCTTACACAATGGGTATTTTAACCCTAGCATTTCCACTGGAGTAGCCATAATTCTCCTCTAATTTTAAGTCTAATATTAAGTATATTCTTAGGAAGCAATTACTTTTGGCTTAAAACTATTTTTGAATATCTAGTTCCAAATATTATTTCACAAAGGGAACTCAATATATTATTTAACTTTCTTTATCTTTTCCTATCACTTTTATTTGAATGTTTCCTCAGATTCAACTTTTCTCTATTTCTTTTAAATTGCTCCTTACTCAACTACTGTTAATCATTAATAACAGCCACTTTTTATTTAGATTATAGTAATTCTCTATTATCTATTATACTTTTCATAAATAGATTAAACAATTATTTAGCACCAATCATCAGGATGTCTCAAATACTTTATTGTATGAATCTATTTAGCAAATCTAGTTTTCTAAATTAATTTCTCTCACATTCACAGTATTTTCCCATTCACATCACTCACAAAAGTCCTTTATTGAATTGGGACAATTTTTATTCTTTCACTCTTGTTCCTGGGGCTTATTGCTGCTTATCCCCGGACTCATACTCTCATTCCTTTATCTCTCCTCGAGTGGACAGTTAACCCCCCACCACCAGACCACAGTCTGTGTAGGTCAGCAAAGGGTCAAAATCCACAAGAAACAGAGCTTATTTTTAACCGCAAGCACCCAGAGCCCACACACACAAATTTTTACTCCACTCCCTGTCAGCTTCCTCAAAACAGTAAAAACAATACACTTTAAAAACTCTTAAACTCTTAAATTTTTTTCTTAAACCTCTGCGATTCACTTCCTCAACACAACAGAGTGAAATATCCTAACTTCTTCTGTGTACATGCTATTCTTGTATCATTCAATGCCCACTTACAAGAAAAACACAGATCATTAACTGATATCTTATCAGTACGCTTGTCATCCTTCTAGGCCCACTTGACAATTCCAAAATAAACTTAACTTTTATCCTTATAAATCCTCTGTGTACATGCTTTTTGCGTAATCATCCATCAAGGCCCTCTTGATTCGCAAAAACACAGATAAATCAACTGATATCCTTATCAGCCACTGATATCCTTATCAGTAAATACAAATCCTTGCGTACGTACGACAAAACCTTAGCGCAAAATTAATAGTACCAGTGCCCATACAATCCAAACAGGATTGCATAAGAACTGGCAAGTATTACCGGGAGCTCCCCCGCTCTATTTCAAAATTTTTTTTTTTTTTTTTTATATCCTCAAGCCCTTGATATTAGAATTCACAATGCATGCAATCATTTCTGGAATCAAAGACCCTTTTTCAAAACATTTTCTTAGTTCTTTGAATTTGAAGAAGCTTTTTTTAAGTGTCTCACCGTAACGAGCAAACATCTGGGCGAACCACACAAACTTATAAGCAAAAACTGCTTACCTGTGGCCACTTTTAGTTTGTGTCGCTCGTCCAGTCGAGCCCCGTCGCGGCTTTGCCACCAGCTTCTAACGGAGCCTTCACGTTGGGCGTCAAATGTTGTGGTTTCAATCTTCCTTGGGAAATGACTTCTCAGAGATCTTTGATGCCAGAAAAGTTAGACTTTATTCACAAACAAAGCCGAGCGCCCTTCTGCAGAAAAAGTCGCTCCAGACATGTGGTCAGCTTCACATATATACCCACATCACTTCCAAAAATGGTAATACCTCCTATAGATATTTTTGGGGCTGAAGTCTCACACCATGTGACACACTCAAATAGAATTATATGCTGCACCAGCGGCTTGACATTTCTTCAAGCCCCTAAAAGTACATCCAAAGTCACACACTCACACAGGAAATAATAGTGTCTTAATATGTAACTAAATTACTGTTCTTCTAAATAATAAAATCTTCAACACTAACACCCAACATCTAGCTACTGGGGTGCCTCAGGGCTCAGTGCTTGGACCACTTCTCTTCTCCATCTACATGACATCACTAGGATCTGTGATTCAGAAACATGGCTTTTCCTACCACTGCTACGCTGATGACACTCAACTCTACCTCTCATTCCAGCCGGAGGATCCGACGGTAGCCGCTCGCATCTCAGCCTGCCTGACAGACATTTCTGGCTGGATGGAGGACCACCACCTTCAACTTAACCTTGCGAAGACAGAGCTACTTGTAATCCCGGCTAAACCAGCACTTCATCACAACTTCACCATTCAGCTAGGTTCGTCATCCATAACTCCATCAAGATCAGCCAGGAACCTTGGAGTTGTAATTGATGACCAATTGAACTTCACAGACCACATTGCTAGCCCTGCCCGGTCATGCAGATTTGCCTTGTACAACATCAGAAGGATCAGGCCTTTCCTATCAGAGCATGCTACACAACTCCTTGTTCAGGCGCTTGTTCTATCCAGACTGGACTATTGTAATGCTCTCCTGGCTGGTCTCCCAGCTTGCACTGTCAAACCTCTGCAACTGATCCAGAATGCTGCAGCTAGAGTGGTCTTCAACGAGCCGAAGAGAGCACACGTCACTCCTCTCCTTACAAAATTGCACTGGTTGCCGGTTTTTGTATCAAATTCAAGTCACTGACGGTTGCCTACAGAACAACCACTGGCACTGCTCCCTTGTACCTTAACTCATTACTTCAGACTTATGTGCCATCCAGAAACTTGCGCTCTGCAAGCAAGCGGCGTCTTGTGGTGCCATCTCAAAGAGGCACAAAATCTCTTTCTCGGACCTTTACCATGACTGTTCCCTGCTGGTGGAATGATCTGCCTAACTCAGCCAGAGCTGCTGAGTCCGTAGCCATTTTTAAGAAATTGCTGTAGACGTATGTTTTTTCGGCTGCACTTGATCAAGTAATACTAATAACACTTTCTTCTCCATTCTATCTATTAAAAAAAAACTGTCATAGCACTTACATACTGTTGTCCTACTGGTAGTTTAATTGCTTCTATTGTTCTCATTTGTAAGTCGCTTTGGATAAAAGCGTCTGCTAAATGATTAAATGTAAATATAATAGTGGCCCACAGCTGATCAGCAGAAGTATTTCAGTAAGACAGTGATAACATGAGTTAGCCAGTTAGCAGGAGACCTACACAATGTAAAACTCAAAGCTAGTATTTTGAACACCATCTTTCAAGATTGCGGTTTGCGAATCCTGCATTGAACTCCGAGATTTGAGAAGCAGTCGTCAGTAAAAATAAAGGGAACACAGCTAAAGTTTAGGATTATACTGCTGTAGTATCATGGTAAAGATTAATTTTAATAGATTTCAAAGGTACAGCATCCAAAACAATAAAAAAAAAGTTCTAGGCGATGTTTTAAGCACTGCAGGCCTTCTCTTAGCCATTTAATGTATTTCTAGGGTATTTCTAATATGTTTCTAATATATTTTCGGTATATTTCTAATATTCTTTTCCCTAATATATTTTTGTATTACAAATGTTGGTATATAATTTTTTTCTGTTTTCCAGATGTAATTGCATTTTTACTTCAGGTGATTAATCATGGATGTATGTGATCATGTATGGCTGTATATATGGAGGTGTGTCTCCCCACTTGTTTCATGTCTGATGAAGGGCTTGGGCCCGAAACGTTACACGCGGTGAGCAATCATTACATTTGCTAAGGAGTATTTTGGACTCATTGTTTACCTTTGCTAAAGATTAATTTTAACCACAGATTATTCACATGCTCGGCCTTGGGCAGTGAAAAAAAAAAAAGTTTTTACAGCTGCCGGTTTGAGGTTTAAGTTTCCCTGGTGTCTGCGCGCGCAATAAGTGGGCGGGCTAATGTTTCGTCTTGACGTCAGACGAAATGGCTTATGACTCATTTGAAAAACAATTCATTTCATTGACTCAGAGTCGACTCTTACTTTTGAAAGACAACTTTATATACGGTGTACTTTCAGATTTAAAACTTTGCAGGATGGTTTCATTCACTTAGAGCTATATTGCACACTACATGAAAGGTCATTTTTCATTTTCAAAAATCCATAATAGGGGCCCTTTAATTATTATTTTTTATTATTGATGATTTATTGTGAAAAATAACATTATTGTCTTTCACTAGAGCAGTTTTATAGGCTTTTATCATGTATCCTGACTCAAATAATGTGTTTCTAACAGCAAACACTCAGAATAAAGTGAGATGATCTGCTGATGATCCTGAATGGCTTGTTGAATGAGTGTTGATAGTCTGAGGCTCATCAATATTAACAGATCTGCTGAAAACACTCTTTATTTCATGACAATAGTTCCTGTTTTCAGCTCATTTATTATGCAGATGTCTTCAGATCTCCTGTAAATTGACAATTAAAGCTCATTTCATTGCTGTCAGCAGACTGAGGGTATTTGTTGGTTACTATATGTAGCCTATGTTTATTTCTGTTTTTCAACTGTTTTTTTATTACCATTATTTATATTTGGGAGAATTTACATTAATATATTCTGTTATCCATGAGCAAAAATAAGAAAAAACTCAGATATATTTTAGATTTTGGCAGATCAACTCCTCCCACAGCAGTCACATCATCATTTAAGCTCCTCCCACTGTAATTCATCATCAGTGAAGCTCCTCCTGCTGTAATTCTCCAATAAATGTTTATAAAAGAGGACAGTGAGAACACGAGTGATCCAGAACCCTGCAGAATGAAACACACTGAAGATCAAAAGTTTTTTTTTTTTTTTAACAAATGGTCAGTAAGGGGAGGTTTCATATTGATTGTTAACATCAAGTCAAACTCAATTTAAATATTTTACATTTATTTTATATATGGTTTACAATTTGTAACAATTTTACCAGCATTTTGACCTGAATTGTGTGTATTTTTACTAACATGTATAACAAATAATAAATCAGTCTAAAAGTTGGTGTCAGAATATGGCAGTATTGTGTATTTTAATGTTCATTTCATGTTAGATAATTGTGTCATTGATCAACTATATTTAATACTTCTCACTACAGAAACATGGGATTTGCGCCTATAATGTTTACAATATAATAACTGGAAGATCAGTGTACCTCATTCAGGGAAAGTTTGGGACGCATAATTAAATTACAAAAATACATAAATTATTGTAATATTTTATAGCAGTTGTCGATTACATCTGGGATAATTTGTATCTCCATTCACTCAATATTTCTCTCTTCTAATTATTTTGAAAAATTAGAAAAATAAAAGAGGCTTCATTTGAAAATGAGTCGATCAAAGACTAAAAATATATATTTTTTATTTTTTTATTTCATAACCCCATTGGGTATGGGGTTTGCAAAACGGCCGGCAGATTTTGAAAATACACAACTCAAATGGTCCTACCTTCTTTCCTCCAACGCTGGCCCTGACTCCACCCATTCGAAGAACATGAACGCGCGATCATGCACGAGCGAAAACTCAGATGTACCGACGCGACTTGCACTTACTGTGACTGGGTCACGAGCTTTGAGTATGCGCACGAAGGGGTCACGCGCACGAGGGGGAGGGGGTTATGGTACGACTGTTTGATTGACGAACTTACTGTCCAATGATTCTAGGTGGTCTTGGAAATTATTGGCTGGAGTTTTTTATTGAATTATTGCCCCCCCTCGATTCAAAACTTCTACTCACGTCAATGATGATGGGAATAGTACAGTTTACAGGCATTACATTTACATTTATGCATTTGGCAGACGCTTTTATCCAAAGCGACTTACATTGCATTATCCTATACATTTTAACATAGGTAAGTGCAATCCCCTGGGATCCAACCCACAATCTTGCTCTTACCACTGAGCTACAGGAAAGCTCAGGCATAAACTGCGTCATTAAACTGTTTTCATTACAATGGTAAAGTGTACATTTATTTATTTTATGCACATATGCCAACTACACGAGCCTAGTTCTATCTGTTCGCCGTCACTATCGTTCAAACAACTGGTTCTTTTCGTTCACGAACAACATGTACCAGTTCGTTAAACTCGTTCGCGAATGAGATCTCTCTCTCGTTCAGACTCAATCAACTCGGTCACGGTCAGTGAAGGGCGTATTCGTTCACTACATTCAAGAAAACACATGCTCCATCACATCTCGTACTCGAAGGCTATTGGCTCGAGGTTTAGTCATTATTTGATAGGATGAAAAAGTCAATAGTTCCAAAAGTCAATGGATTACGAGAACGATTCGTTCACCTAAAAGATTTGTTCAAAAAGAACGATTCGTTCACGAATGTAACATCACTAATGTGTAGTGACATGGCCACTTAGGATTGGTCACTTGTCTGTTGCCTGGCTAAGCGACGTAAAAGCAATTTGAGCAACTTAAACACGAATGAATAATAAAATTAAAAGAAATATCCGATAATTTCTGTGATGGCCCAAGCCACACAGGATGAACAGCCGGCCAGTCAGGGTAATATCCAGCAATGGTAGTCATACATTTGTCCATTTTAAGTGTATTTTAATGATAATGCTGCTGTACTGTTTGGCCTAAATACCTCGCCTGTGAGCCATTTGTGAGGTTTAACCCTTCAGGCGCCAGAGGTTTTTTCCTAAAACGTTCGATTTTGACATCTTAATTTCAAAAGGCTATAGAGGCTTTCTGTAAATTAGAGAAATATTAAGGATGACCCAAAGTTTAAGTAGGGATTACATTTTCCCATCTAATTTGCATATTATGACGTCGTATGATGGCGGCCATCTTGGACTATATAATTTTCATGAAAAGTCACATGTTTAAATGATAAAATGCAGCACTTCTTTCCCCCCAAAATGTCCCCCACCCTCTGTATGCTATATTGCACAATACTGAATGCTCAGGTAAATAGTAAGTAGTAAACAAACTGTGTAAATCATTACTAGTAAATGGTAGAAACAAACCGAATGCATGTAGCGGTTGGCTTTTTGCTGTTGAGATTTCCCATTTATTACATACAGTAGGCACTCTGATTACATGTATGTGTAGTGGATTGGGAATTTCCCCTATAACTCCCCCTGGTGGAGAACTGGAATTATCTGCCCAGTAGATTTAGTAGTGTCGGGTAACCGGCTGGTTAATTATTACCATGATTGCGCTACTAATAAAAGTGCAACGCTCAAATGGCTGGGTGTGCGTTATCCTTGCGTCCTGGTTGCCTTTTTCCTAGTGGAGTCGTGTGGTTCGGGGCATTTATTCCGTCCATTGTTCGATCAGGTATGTGAATGAGTGGAATGTGGATTCATAATATTGGTGTGTAATTTAAAGCCTGTGTTCTGCAGTCACTACTCAGTTCGAGTGCAGCGAGAGCCTGTACATTCGTGTTAGAATCATTGTTAACGCAGTGAGTATGATCTCTTTCCTTGTGGACTTTCATGTTTATAAAAAAAAAACACTTAAATTTCACGCTGTGTGTGTGTGTGTGTGTGTGTGTGCGCGTGCAGGTCGCAGGGACGTGCCTAACAGGCTTGCTTCCAGCTCTGAGCGGTGTAAGTGTGTCTTTAATGGCAGGACACACAGACCCGGATTACGCTGCTGGTTTGTTTCCATTCTGAATTTTGTTATCTTTTTATTATTGTTTTTGTTTTGTGGTATTTCCTTTTGTTAGCAATTGTTTTAGCTTGTGCTATCTGATTTTCTTTTTCTCCAATATAATTTGTATTTTGTAGACGAAGTGCTTCCTACGGGGGGAAGTTTACTGAACGAGCTATTGTGGCCATTAGTAAAAGGGTACTTTGCCCCCTTTCTATTTGGGGTGTAGTGGTTAACACTTGAGTGTGAGTTTCTCATTGCCTTTCTGTGCAACACTAGTGTGTGTGTGTGTGCGTGTGGTTGTAGTGAGTATTACTGTTTGGGGTGAGGCAGGATTATTTTTCCCTGTTAGTGTCGGATGACCCGAGTGCTGCCCTCAGTGTTTGAATCTTTTAGTTTTTTTCTTGCTTTTCTTTATTTCAAGTACCTTTGTTTGGTATGTGTGGGTAATGTAAAAGGTAAATGTATTGAAGGTACTTATTCGTGATTTTCATGTGAATTATATTTTAATATAATAAAAATTTATTTTAATTGACAGAACTGTCTCCGTCCTCTCTGGGAAGAACGAACCTGGGTTTTTTAATTTACTCTGAATACTGGTATATCCTGGGGTGAAAGTCCCTAGGTGGCGTAGTTGGCTACAGTTAAGACTGAGTATCTTAATGTGAGTTTTATTTTTGCTTATCTTAGTTATCATTTTGCTCTCCGCCTCACCATCCCGCCACATTCGGAGCACATATATATTATTCATATGACACACAAACAGAAGTAGACAAGACCTGTTTAGTTCAAAAGCTCACTCGCCACGGCAAGGCACAGATCATGAGTGAGATGAGTGCGCACAGCTTGGATAATGTACTATAGATCTTGAATGCAAAACTTGAATGTAAAATACGGAAGAATGAAACCATTTTAGAGTGTATACTGTAACAATATAATGACTATAACTTCAAAAAATTCTATATTTTTTTATATTCTTATTTATAATATTCCTCACCAAAAAATTATTTGTTAGCAATACATTTGTAATGCTTAAAGTCTTTAAAATATGTTGTGTGTCAGGGAACAGAGGGGTCCAAAAGACGAAAGCAGGTTATATCTTTTAATGGATAAATTAGGCAACGCCACTCAGGCTGAATAAACAGAATGTCTCTTCACAAAAGACAATTGAACGGTGAAAGCTGCTCTTTCCAATGAGTACAGATGATCTCAGCCGGAGACCCGGATGGCTCTTGAGCGGCGAGGTTGGGACCGCAGGTGAGACGAGGAACGCTCTGCTATACTCCACGGAGAAGACTGGATACAGCTCAGAAGCGGTAAACACAGCAGTAGATAACAGTGACGCTTACAGACAATCAAGACAGGACAGGACAAGGGATAACTTCAGAGAAGTAACGGTAGCAGTCGTAAACTTGCATGAAGATCAAACAATAATCCGACAACACAGACAAGAAAGAGAGAACTAGATATAGCGTGGACATAAGGGGAAGATAGAGAACAGGTGTGTTGAGATGAGCATGAGAGCCAGCTGACGGTAATGAGAGGAAGAGGCAAAGGGTGTGTGCGTGAGAATGTAAGTAAAGAGAAGGTATGGCGTATTATGACCAGCAGAGGGAAGAAAACAGAGAAGGAAAGAACCAGGATCATGACACTGGCTGCATTCCAAACCGCATACTTCCCTACTATTTAGTATGGGAAAAAGAGTAGGCGAGTGAAAAAGTATGTATGAATCCAAAAGAGTAGGCGAGAATTACCTGGGTGACGTACTAATTATCGCGAGATTCGGACTTAAGTGCGTTCCAATATGCCTACTTTCCTACTACATAGTAGGCGAAAACAGTACGTGAAGGAAGCAGTACGTTCGAAACATCAGTATTCATAAAAGAGTAGGCGAGAAGTTCCCGGATGGCTTACTGCTTCCGGCCCGATTGTTGAGTGCTCAACCGATGGATACTCTTCTATCCCAGGAGGCCACGCGAGAGGAGACGTCATAAAAAGAAGAAGAAGAAGAAGAAGAAGAAGAAGAAGAAGAAGAAGAAGAAGTAGTAGTATAGGTCATATGACGCAAATGATGACGGACGAGAGTGTTTTCAAATGTGAGTATTAGATATTACAAATCAAATGATCGCATGTGTTGAACTACTGTACAGTAAACTGTTGAATTGTTGAAGGTGTAAAGACGCTATATTGTATGGTAAATTTGTGATTTTGCTGTAAATCACATTTTATTATGTATAAGTTAGCTAACAGAGGAGCTCCAGTAAGGACACATACGTCTCCAAAGTGGATTTGCATACATTTTAAACCGTATGCATCTTAAATACAATTACTAAATGTCTATTTAATATCTGGTAAGAAAAATCTAATATAAGAATTGCATATTTCTACGTCTAATAGATATGAAATAGACTTCTGAGTTATGTATGTGTACTATTGTTTAAGATAATTCACTGTTGTCAACACTGTTTTCATTAGACGAATGTTTAATAAATGTACATAAAGTAAGTTAACATAAGTAAAAATTGTGGAACATTTATGATCAACATGTAAATTTAGTATTGAGCTTATAAACCACAGAGGTAACGTAAATCTTGTCTGGATGTTACAGGGACGGATGGGCATACACATCTGCTTATCCGGTGGAGAGTGGCTCATGAAGCCCTCTTCACCGGAAAGCGGAATGCTGCCATCAAAGGCTTTGAGTGAGTATACAGAAATAATTAAAAATCTATTTAAGTGTTTATTTGTAGTATATTTCAACAGAGATATTACAGCACTTTTTTGATCCTTGATTTCTCTGCATTTCCTGCAGATCTTTTGTGGTGGAGCAGGACCTACAAGGCAGGGTGACGGCAGCATTTGTAAAAAAAAAATGGGAAAACCTTAAACAAAAATACAAAGTAAGATCATTTTGTTACTTCTAATACAGAAATGAAATGATTACATATTGTGATGTTAAAATGACTGCTTTTGTATCATGCTTGTGCATTTTTGCAGGATCTGAAATGTCCGCAGACAGGGATGAGCACTGAGGATGGAGGGGCCACAGCAGCATCATGGAAGTGGTATTCTGCCATGGATGAGGCAATTGGGGGCAGACCCTCCATCACTCCTCCTGCCCTCGTTGCCTCATGTGGGCCGGATGTTGCTGTGGCCTCTTCATCCTCTTCATCATGTTCATCCTCTTCATCCTCCGTGAGGCCAGATCCTGCAAGAGCCAGGAAAAGGGTGAAAGATCTGGAGGACCTGATCCAGGAGATGGAGGAGAGGGAAGAGGAGAGAGAGAGGAAAGCAGCTGAGAGGGAGGAGAGACTGTGGAGAAAAATGGAGGAGAAGGAGGACAGAAGAGAACGGGAGAGACGAGAGAGAGAGACGAAAGACAAGATAGAGAAGTAAGAGAAAGAGAAGAGAGATGGCACCGGGAGGCAAGCGAGAGAGAGGAAAGGAGAGATAAAGAAACGAAAGAAAGGGATGATAAATTCCTTTCTGTCCTTGAAATCCTTTCAAAAAAATAAATTCAATGATAAAAAATATCTTCTGATCATTTACACATTTGGGTTAAAATGAATTAAATTATATATATACATACACACACACAGTACTGTGCAACAACAACAAATGGTGGTCTAAGACTTTTCTACAATACTATGTATATAAAACAAACAACTTCTAGGCATTCACAGTAGCCTACATTATATAATTCTAGGAATTTATTGATACTTTAAGATTGTGATAAAATTCATAAATTAAATATTTATGAAGTGATGAATAATTAGTGAATGTGTGGTGTAATGTAAAAAAAAAAACTTTAAAATAACTGTTTTATTGGAGTGTATTATATGACTTTTAAATGCACACAGAGCTCATGCAGGGATTTTCAAGGCAGGTCATGGAGGGTTCAGTTCTTGCACACCTGTCTGTAATTTTCAAGTAGTCAGTTATTAATTGGTTTAAATTGATTCAGTTGTGTATAATTAGGGTTGGACAATAGCCCTCCATGACCTAAGCTGAACTTGAGACTGTTTACACAAACTACCTTAAGTTTTGCATTAACTAGGGTTAATGAACCCAAGCAAATATTTCAGTCATTATTTACTCCCCTTCATGTTGTTTGATCCCTCTGTTTTTTTTTCTGAACACAAAAGGTGATTTTGGTCAGGTTTGTACTGTTGGTTTAATACAATACCACTCAATAGACTTTCAGAAGCTTCAAAAGCATCATCAAAATGCCAGGAAGCTTCTGAAAGATGGGCTCCATTGACTGATATTCTATGAAACCAGCAGAACAAACTTGACAAAAATCCCCTTTTGTATTTAAACAATAAAAAACAGAGGGATCTAACAGCATGAAAGCACATAAATAATGGCTGTATTTATGTTGAGGTGAACTAACCCTTTCACCCACCAAATAGAAATTGTAGTAAATGTATATATGCAATTTGTATTATAGTAATACCTTGACGAAATAAGCAGCTTTGAGCATTTATGCCTGAGACCGTTTAAAAGAAGCGTTACAAAAATCAATCACATGTATGCATTTGCCAGATGTTTTTATCCAAAGTGACTAAATGCATTTATTACAGGTACAATGACCCTGGGCCAGCCTGGAGTAAAGAGCCTTGCTGATCGACCAGCAATCGTCTGCTAACAAGTTCAGTGGTTTAGCCCACTACACTACAAAGGTAGTAAAGCTCTAACAAATATTTGCATGTAATTGTAAACCTATAAAATTACATTTGGCAAGAAACGGAATGCTGACAACATGAATTGTAAAACATTTTAATCTTCTTAAATGTTTTAAACGTAGTCGTGCTCATGGAGAGCCGGCACAGGAATGTTTGGAGCAGACACCGCAGCAGCCAGATTGTCCCGCACATGCTCTCCCACTCTTGCTTGAAGGTTGTGGGGATCAGGGAGGCCGTCATCAAGGTCTTCCTCATCCTCTGGCTCAACGATGTCCCCATTGGCTAGAGCGAGATTGTGAAGCACAGCGCAGCACGCAACAACCTCAGGCACGAAGGCAGGGCTCACCTCCAAGGCCTTAACGAAAATGCAGCGCCAGCGTGTCTTCAGCATCCCAAAAGCTCTCTCCACGATGTTGCGGGCACGGGAGTGCTTGCTGTTGAAACGAGCCTGCACAGGGTTCTGCACAGGCTCTCTGTATGGGGTGATGAGGCAGATGGGTGCACTCAGGCAAGGATAGCCTCCATCCCCGAGGATGCACTTGCCTGCAGGAGGATAAAGG
The DNA here is from genome assembly GCA_033366665.1 of Phoxinus dragarum. Taxonomy (NCBI): domain Eukaryota; kingdom Metazoa; phylum Chordata; class Actinopteri; order Cypriniformes; family Leuciscidae; genus Phoxinus; species Phoxinus dragarum. Next base: position 19,103 of record JARPMJ010006217.1, read on the forward strand.
CCGCCAGCATACACAGGGCTATTCCTCAGCACCCTGGCATCGTGCACAGACCCAGGATATCCCACAAAGACATCAAGGAATTTCCCCCGGTGATCAGTGATGGCCTGGAGTTGGATGGAGTGAAACAGCTTCCTGCTGAAGTAACTGTCACGGGGTGACAAAAACCTGAACAGGACTAAGATCCGGGGGAATGCACTGCAAATTGGTTGCCATGGCAGCGAGGCCAATTGCCTAAGTGACAGCAGGTGTGGGGCAATTACAGGGAACGCTGTGAGAGGGACACATATTCAGATGGGGCTTTAAAAGCAGAGAGAAAACAGACTGTGGTGTGGTTCTCCTCCCGTGTAGTACTGTGTTTGTCAGCGGGTCGTTCTTTTTATTATGGCTGGGCTGTGGAGTGCTGGGGATCGAAGATAAGGAAGAGAAAGGAAGTAGTGAAGGATTTGTCAGCGAAAACCTAAGGAATATCGTCAGCAGTGGGAAAGACGCAAGTGATGAGTATTGGATCCGTTGTTTATATGCACTAACACTGAAGTGGTGTTGCAAGTTTGGAAGTGTGTGGCACGAGTGAATTATTACACCGAGTGAATTGTTGATCTGTCTCCAACTTCAGTCCTCTCTTTGCTGAATGTAACGACAGCTGCAACATTCTTCTGCTTTTCCTGGAGCGAAGTCGAGCCCTGGCCAAGGACTAGATTCGATCTGGTGGGAGAAGGACCAGTGGGTGAGTGCTGGCCCTAATGCACGGTGTGTGAGTGGAATTACAGTGCCTGAAGTGACGATTCACCCGGTTTGTGCTGTGAAGTGAAATTGTTGTGTGGAGAAATATTAGAAGTCTGCCGTGCACTCTTCCCATTCAGTCTTCCACCCGCTGTCTCCAGGGGAAGGTGTCGACAAATCAAGAGCCCCACTTCCTCCGTGAGAAGATCCGGCCCTGTTAAAGCTGAATGTTTTATATATCGCTGGACTGTTTAAAACCGTGCTGTGTTTGTTCCAGTGTCCAACGAAGTGGAGCGTGTCGCTCAAGTGTTCTCCCAGCCTGGTGGTCTCCACACGCCCCTATTGGAAGCCTTTGCTCTGTTCAGACGAAGAGAGAGGTATATCAGTTGAAGTTTCATGTACTATTGGAACCGTTAAGACCTTCCTGTACTGTTTCAGTGTTCAACGAAGCGGAGCGTTTCCGTCCAAGTGCCCTCCCAGCCTGGTGGTCCCCACACGTCCTCCATTGGAAGCATCTGCCCGAAACGGAAGAAGAAGGTACCTCAGCTGAGTGTTCACATAACGACGAACGGTTAAACCCCGCCATATCGTTCCAGTGACTCGCTCGCCCCCACACTTGTATACTTACCTGGTGACCTACCTGGACGGCGTGAGGATTTCTCCGGATCCCCATTCAACGAGCCCCGGCCCGCTACGATCGTTCCTCCCCTCCCATCCCAGGAGGTCCAGAGACGCGTGAACTGCCCTGGCGGCAAGAAGAAATTTTAATTAGTGCTTATTCAATTGTCCAATTTTAATATAATAAAGTACTGTCATTATTTTTATCCCCTTGTCTGTCTGGTCCTTGACCCGTTCCTCGAGGTGGTTCCCGGTTTTCAGGGGTGGGTGCAGTCTGGCTTGGCCTGCCCCGACCTGTGACATAACAGTGGGAGTTATTTGCTGGAGGTTTGATACGGATGACAGCCGTCTATTGCACCAACTGCTCTGCTGAAAGCTGGTGACCCAGACAGCTGTGCAAATCCTGCTCCCACTGCCTCCAGGTCATCTTCGGTCGGAAAGGAAATCACCCTCCTCAAAATTCCCATGATGGCCTTGCTCACTCTGTGCACAATGTTATACACAGAGGTCTTTGGGATATCGAAGGCCTGCGACACCACCCTGTAGGATGCTGCATGGGCCAGCCAGTGCAGGAACACAAGGACCTCAATCTCCCATTCCCATCCATGGTCAGATCCCAGTCTGACTGCAGCAATCAGGGACCTGATGGACGGCAGAGACAGGCGAAGGTGGGCACGGTGGTCAGCTGCTTCATCAAAATAAAGCCGCAGAATGGGAACACCTCTGTTGAGATGGCAGTATGATGTGGGGTTCACCGCCTGTAAATACATCATAGTTTGTTAGAACAAAAAGTTTGAATAAAGCAATGTTTCATATGGTATTGACTTGTATATGTATGTATTTATTGTGATGATATGATATATTTTATTCATTCACTTATTTTTATTCATGTTTCATATTAAATATTTATTCATGTTTCAATAAAATATTCATTTCATGAATTCTTGCATTAATCATTGCTTGAATGAAATTGTATGTATTCACATCAGCTGCATTTGTCTAGTGTGTATTCATACATCTATGTCATATGACAATACAACAGTTTGCTTTGACCAAAATATATAATTTTAATTAAGAAAATGTTATATAATTAAGTGCATTTGTCATTATTGTGCATAAGTGTTGGGGTGGGTAATGCAATTCATTCAGGGGAAATCTTATTTTTTTTAAGTAGTAATACTTGCTTTGTTTGAGTACAAAATCATCAATCTTCTCCAAAGGCGAGATCTCCGAGCAGCAGCCCGACGTCTCCTTTGTGCACACATTCGTCTAACTATTGCAGACATGCCAACCATTTCAGACGCTGATGAAAACCGTTCTAGTTAGGTTGTACTGATGCAGTGAGATGTCGGTGCACCTGTTGCTCATAACTTTTAAATTGTTACGCTTGTGATAACGTCATAGGTCACATGATAACGTCAACATGGCGGATGATGTCCGGATCGCATTCATACTCAACGAGATTTGGCTATAACGTACCTACTCTTTTAGCGCTCGTTAAGTAAGTACTTATTGAAATTAAGTACCTACTCATTGAGTATGCGGTTTGGAACGTAGCCATTGTGTCCCTGAATTGAATGTCCCCCCTGTTACTCTGATGGAAAATCCCTCTGAACACGCCCCTTGACTGTTCCTCTAATCACATGACTCTCAGGAATGTGAACGCTTCTTGAAGAGAATTTGCCGCCAAAAAGTAAAGTAAGTATCACTCCTTAATTCGCCCTTTTTTCAATGTTTTAGAATGATTCACTGATGTGGTAAAGCATAACATGTCCACCCTGTTATGCCTATTTATAGTGGAAACTGATAATTGTTTGTAATTTTGAAAATATGGTTAATAAACAGGTTAAAAATCTTCCTCAGTGATCACTACGCATTGGCTTGTTTTTCATCACATGAGTAGCAATGGCTAACTTTAGCATAAAATGTCCCCCCTGTTACTGTCCACCCTGTTGCTGTTTTGCACAAATACACAGATGTTTCAGAGACATTTTCATTCAATACTTTATGTACTGCTTCAAACAGCTGTTTGAACAAGAATAAAGTTCAACATGAGCCAATTAGTCCAGTCATTTTATGAAAAAAGGTTGAACAAATTGCAACAGAAGCAAACTCAACTGATTTTTTTTAATTGTTTGTTAACATGGGCAAATGGAGCATTATCTAATTACGTATGTGCTAATTTGCATAAATACCACAACATATCTAAACATTGGTTATAGCCAAAATGTCTTGTTGACATATACCAGTAAAAGACTTCATGTTAAGGTCTGAATGGAACCCATTTGGGCTACCCATGAGCATAAATACATAGAGGCAGGATGTTTAAAATAGAAAGATGTTTAAAATCTTATAAGATTTATGTGAGAGACCACAAACAGTTTTGCTCTTATAGTGTGTGGTGTGCTGCGGTGGGAAGAAGACAACACACCACACACACAAACTGCCAGAGTCAAGGGATTTTAGTAAACTAGGCTTTATTAAATTTTTTAAAAACACTTTGAAATTTCACTGGTTCACAGCTGGGGGCGATGATCTCTGTCAACCTATGAATCATGAGGAGTCACTAAGAACCAAAGTGTCTGTGGGTTTTACCTGATTTACCAAGTTTTGTAGACGTTTTAATTAGACATTAGTATAATTAAAATGAATAATGGTAGTTAATAGTCTTATTAGTGTTTAGTAGTTAATTGGCCTGTTTAGCTGAGCCATTCATAGAACAAACAAAACAAACCCTGACAGTTGATAAAAAAACAAAAAACATATAGACACTTGATAATCTTATTAGTTGTTTTTGTTGCATTTACACTGTTCTGACCACTAGGGGTCACCGTGGAGACTGGTGTTGGATTGTTTCGAAGCCTCGATCTGCACACCACTAGTGTTTTATTCTTTCAAAAGTGTTTATGTTTGACTTGATTAGTTAAGGTGCGTATAGATTTAATTCTGGATAACTTTCTAAAAGAAAAGTATTCATTGTGACTTCCGAGGGGGCCTAACTTCAACATCTGTAGGCATTTAGTTAATGAATCTGAAGCGCTGTCCTACTTAAAGGGATAGTTCGGTCAAAAATGATATTAAACCCATGATTTACTCACCCTCAAGCCGTTCGAGATGCATATCAATCATTTTTCAAACAAACACATATTCAGTTAGAAAATGTCTTCGATCTTTCAGTGGTTATAATGTCAAGTTATGGGGTCCGCCTCCTTCAAGTCCCAAAAATGTGCATGCATCCTTCACAAAATTAATCCATCCGGCTCCAGGGGGATAAACGAAGGCCTTCTGAGGGTAATCTGTGCGGTTTTGTCATAAAAATATGCATATTTAAAACTTTATAAATGAAAATAACTGGCTTCCGGCAACGGTCGGCGCGCGTTCACTGGAGATGGATGCCGGCGTATGACGTAGGACATTATCCTGAGAGGAGTTTTGTTTTGCTCTGCTCTCTGGCTGCGCTGTCGCGTTCCTTTGTGTTCGTCTGAAAAATATGCATCTCGAACAGCTTGAGGGTGAGTAAATCATGGGTTAATATCATTTTTGGCCGAACTATCCCTTTAAAGTAACACTATGGAACTTTTTCCTCTGCTGTCGCCCTACTGGTTGGAAGCGGAATTGTCTCATTAGAACTACAGAAACGCAACCCGATCTGGCAATCTTACATAGCGTGGTTATAGGAGATAAAGGACCGCAAAGCGGAGGCATAAGAGCATTTCACCCTGTTACGACTTGATGAACCACTGAAATGATTTTGAATTATTTGGAGGTAAAAAAATCTTACTTAGTGTTGCTTTAATTACAAGAAAAACAGGTATGGGGTGCTACAATAGTAATAGTAGTAGTAGTCTAATTCATAGTAATAATACATGGCTCAACTTTTTAAGCACCTTCTCAAAACATCCGCTTCTGAGCATTTATTCATGGGTATGATAATTTATTCTTTCATTCATGAGAATATATATATTTTTTCTTTTGTGACATTTCACATTTTAAATAGCAAATCACACATTTTAGCCAGAAAATTTAGATTTAGATAGATTTTTTGCTTCTCTAAATCGTGCATCCCTACTTTTAACCCAATCGCTGCGCTATATTACACATGTGATCGCATTACAGCGGAGGATTCAAAGCATTCAGAGCGCGCATGAGAGCGTTTTCTGCCGCGATGAGTTTAACAACACTCAACTTGTGGATCATAGATCATATACCCACCGGAGCGAGCGTGTTTCAAGTTTTTATGGACATATTTCATATACTCTAATGGTCTAAACATGAACCATCACCGTATATGCGCACATATTTAATAAGTCTTCTTCAAATGAAATATATGTGCAAATAAGGACACTGATACAGCTGTCCACCATGAGCGATGACATTGAGGAGGCTAAGTCTTATAATTTAATAAGGAAAATGAACGTGCACGTTTTAGCCAGAAGTTTCGTCTGAATTGCACGTGTTTCTACTTTCACATTCAAATGACTTGGTTGTTGCACTTATGATAAGCACGGTCAGCATCAATTCTAGTAGGCTACAAGTTAATTATGCTTTCGAAATGGTTAGTTTTCCACTGCCATCGTTAGCTAAAATAAACAATTGTGAATAAATGCCGTTTGTGGTAGCCTACAGCTGAGTTGCGCACTGCAAACGCAGCATATTTGAAAGTGTCAAGGGTGACAAAAACGCTCGGTGAGCGGAACCTTCTCCCGAGTGCCGAGTTCCTGGAGGGAAGCAATTGCGTGCGACACCCCCACTCCGGTTCCGGGTGTTACCGAAAATATTGTCAGACCTGATTAGCGCTAATGCACTGCAGGTGCGGGAGAGCGAAAAGCAGCGTCCCCGCGGGCTTTCTGTTTGTTAAGCTGAGGATAAAAAGGACATTCAGAGAGAAGAGGGGTGTTCAGTCAAGGAAGAAGGAGTTTGAGTTTGTGTTGAAGTCAGGACGGCTATAGGGCACAGTTATTGTTCTTAGGACCGCAGCGTGTGTGGAGAGAGTCGGACATTGGCTTGTCACGGGGAAACTAGTTGGGAGTGATCTATGGAGGCTTGCTGGATCAAGCTATCGGCTGATTCGACACTGTGAACAAAACACGAGAAAGATAAGTGACTATTTCCTATCTGCAATCAATTGAAAAGCGTGAAGAAGAGAATGTGAATGTGAAATTGTTTCAGAGTGTACCGAAGAGAGACAGAGGATTGAATATTCCCCCCTGGAGTGTGTTTATTGGAGTGAAGGTGCCGATAAGCCTTATTTGTGTGAGTGAATTGCAGTGCCTTTACTCTAACTATATACATTGATTCATTGTGGTGGATTTGAAGTGGACACGAGTGTGGAGTGCTTTGCTGAGTCTTTATACACCTTTGGAAAAGAAAACCATTAAACCTCTCTTCATCGAAACCCAGAGTGCTACAACGGATCTGGTGAAGTATTGCCTTGCATTCATCGTGAATTGACTGTCTGAACAGTGAAGATTATCTGGCTGGTTGAATTCCCATTCAAATTGTCTCTCTCTGTGTGGGAGTCCTAGGAGACTGTGGAAAAAGTGATTGACGAATGTGCAACTACTGAGAACCGACGTAAGCCACATCGCTGGTAAAACAAGTTTTTAATCCATAGTTTATTAAAGTACCTTGACCTGAGTTTTACCTGTTTAATTACCTCTGAACCCTGGAGTGTTTAGCTATCGCTGGAAGAGGAGTTTTACCGTTTACTTGCTGTCTGAGGCCTGAAGTGTGCAGCCATCGCTGGAAGGAGAGTGCTCACCGGACTATCTACCTTCAGAGTCTTGAAGTGTGCAGCCATCGCTGGAAGGAGAGTGCTCACCGGACTATCTACCTTCAGAGTCTTGAAGTGTGCAGCCATCGCTGGAAGGAGAGTGCTCACCGGACTATCTACCTTCAGAGTCTTGAAGTGTGCAGCCATCGCTGGAAGAAGAGTGCTTACCTGTCTACTTACCTTCTGAGCCCTGAAGTGTGCAGCTATCGCTGGAAGAAGAGTGCTTACCTGTCTACTTACCTTCTGAGCCCTGAAGTGTGCAGCTATCGCTGGAAGAAGAGTGCTTACCTGTCTACTTACCTTCTGAGCCCCGAAGTGTGCAGCTATCGCTGGAAGGAGAGTGCTCACCGGACTATCTACCTTCAGAGTCTTGAAGTGTGCAGCCATCGCTGGAAGAAGAGTGCTTACCTGTCTACTTACCTTCTGAGCCCTGAAGTGTGCAGCTATCGCTGGAAGAAGAGTGCTTACCTGTCTACTTACCTTCTGAGCCCTGAAGTGTGCAGCTATCGCTGGAAGAAGAGTGCTCACCTGACTATCTACCTTCAGAGTCTTGAAGTGTGCAGCCATCGCTGGAAGAAGAGTGCTCATCTGACTATCTACCTTCAGAGTCTTGAAGTGTGCAGCTATCGCTGGAAGAAGAGCGCTTACCTGTCTACCTACCTTCTGAGCCTTGGAGTGAGTAGCATCACGGAGAAGGAGCCTTCGATTCCCCAAGCTGCTCCGTGGAAGAAGGCCCAGCGACTGTTACCCTCTTTCCCCTTGCTGCCATAAATAAAGTGCTTAATAAAGATTGTTATTCCTTTTAAATTTACCTTTGCCTCTGTCTGGTCCATTCCGTTGCGTACCTGTGGTGTCGGCTGCTCACCGTGGTGTCTGGAGCCAGGGGCGGCTGGTCATCCGAGCCTGTCCCAGCCTGCACTGGTGACAAAAGCACAAAAGCGCGCTGCTCCTGCGCCGCATACACATTACACACTGCAAACATGCACTGCAAACAGAGTGTGTGTGTGTGAAACAGTTGATGTGACGGAGCTGCGAGAATAGCCGTGATCCTCCATCTTCAACAGGCTTTCAAAATATGCCGGCTGTCCCTCTTTGGCTAATGTATTTTAGCAACATGGCTGCCGCCATTCGAGTGACTCACTCGTATGTATTCTAAATGCCAGATTCTACGCTTACAAGAATACTTCATTAGTTGATTGAAGTAATGACACATGAATGAGCACATGTGCTTTTGATAGAGAACAAAGTGTTTTTTGCAAAAAATCAACTTAAAAAGTTACACATTGTAGCTTTAACATGGAGAGGTGGGGTAAAGTACCAGAGTAATCATTACGGACAATGTCAGTAAAGATTACGCCGACTTTTACCTTCAGTAAAAAGGTCCGGAAAAATTACCTCAGGTAATATTAATCCTGTGCGAATAGACCAGCTGTAAAAATTTAGGTAAATATTCTGTCATTTACTGTTTAAAAGTAGTTTTCTGCGGTATTTCAAGTATGGAGACGCTTGAAAAAGCATTCAGTTGCGTTCTAGACTGTGGGAAAAACTCAAGTGTTTTCCAAATACCATTCAAATCAGAAAGAAGATTGAAAGCAATTGTTAGAGGCACAAAACATCTTTTAGCGTTAGGTAAGTGCCTATTACCAACATAATCCAATCTGATCCAATCCAAAATCGAGTTACTTCTCCCATTACTAAAATTCAATACCTGTCACAGCCCTATTGCTGGCTCGCGCTGATTGTTTTTTTTTGTTTTTTTTATACGTCACTGCGCATGAAAGACACATGATAGAGACACATGGTATAATTTGGTCAGTCAGCACAACCATCTAGTAGGCAGTCATTGCTGTAGGCAAGGCGAGTTTATTTATATAGCACATTTCATACACTATGGCAATTCAATGTGCTTTACACAGAAAGGAATTAAAATAATCACAAAATAAAAGCAAGGAAAATGAAAAAAAAGTTATAAAATGACTTAAAAAAAGATATATGATACAGTTATAAAATGAATTAAGAGTAAAAAGATGATACAAAGATAAACTTCTCATCTGGCAAAACACCGGTGTATCACAACTCCCAGTTTTACTCTGAGATTTTCCCATGGTGATTACACTGTAGTTTTAACATTTTACAAAAACATAAAAGATCACAATCTCGATGATTCAATTGAAAAGTAGTTTGTCTTCAAGATAATAATATAAATCGTCAGAACGGCCACCGCTACAATCTGTCCTGTCACTTATCATGGCTGTTAGGAAACTAATTGGTTTCTCCACTCAGTGGTTTCTCCACCGCATGGATCTTCATGTGTTTCTTCAGCTGAGTTTTAGTAGAGAAACTCTTTCCGCACTGATCACACGTGTGCGGCTTCTCTCCGGTGTGGATCCTCTCATGCGCTTTCAGATTTCCAGACAGATTGAATCTCTTGTCGCAGTGTGAACACTTGTAAGGTTTTTCTCCAGTGTGAATTCTCTGGTGGAGTTTTAAACTTTTTGCTAAAGCAAAAGTCTTCCCACACTCAAAGCACATGTACTCTCTCACACCAGTGTGTATTTTCTGATGTATTTGCAAACTTTGCTGCACTGAAAAACTCTTTCCACACACAGAACATGAATGTCGCTTCTCTTTCGTATGAACTGTCAGGTGTTTCTTCAGGTTTGATGACACAGCAAATGTTTTGCCGCAATGATCACATGTGAACGGCTTCTCTCCGGTGTGGATCCTCATGTGAAGCTTAAGACTTCGTCTCTGAGCAAATCTCTTTTCACACTGATCACACATGAACGGCTTCTCTCCAGTATGAACTCTCATGTGAAGCTCAAGCCATGATTTTTGTGCGAAACTATTCCCACACTGATCACATGTGAACGGCTTCTCTCCAGTGTGAATTCTCATGTGAAGCTTAAGATTTTGTTTGTCTGAGAATCTCTTTTCACACTGATCACACATGAAAGCCTTTTCTCCAGTGTGGATTCTCATGTGTTTCTTAAGATCTGCTGAATCCCTGACACTCTTCCCACATTTATCGCATGTGAACGGCTTCTCTCCGGTGTGGATCATCATGTGTTTCTTAAGATCTGCTGACTCCCTGACACTCTTCCCACACTGATCGCATGCGTACGGCTTCTCTCCTGTGTGGATTTTCATGTGTCTTTTAAGTTTATAAGAATCCATGAAGCTCTTCTCACACTGATCACATGTGAACGGTCTCTCTCCAGTGTGAACTCTCATGTGATAATCAAGACTCTGTTTGCTTGAGAATCTCTTTTCACACTGATCACACATGAAAGCCTTTTCTCCAGTGTGGATCATCATGTGACTCTTAAGGTGTGATGAATTTGTGAAACTCTTCTCACATTTATCGCATGCGTACGGCTTCTCTCCGGTGTGGATCCTCATGTGAACCTTAAGGTGTATTTTTTGTGTGAAACTCTTCTCGCACTGATCGCAGAAGAACGGCTTCTCTTCAGCGTGAACTCTCATGTGAACATTAAGACTTCGTTTGTATGGAAAACTCTTCCCACACTGACCACATGTGAACGACTTCTCTCCGGTGTGGATCCTCATGTGTTCCTTAAGATGTACTTTTAGTGTGAAGCTTTTCCCACATTGATCACATTCATGCGGCTTCTCTCCGGTGTGAGTTTGCATGTGTATATTAAGATTTGGTTTTTGTTTGAAACTCTTCCCACATTGATCACATGAGAACGGCTTCTCTCCAGTATGAACTCTCATGTGAATCTCAAGACTATGTTTGGTTGTGAGACTCTTTCCACACTGAGTGCAGGTGAAAGATTTCTTGGCTCTTCTTTTCTTTAAAAATGTATTTTTAGTCTTTGAGCGACTCAAAGGTTTTTCTCCAGGTTTGACATGATGTTCCTCCTCCACTTCTCTCAGTTCTTCACTCTCCTCCTCCACTTCACTAAGTTCTTCACTCTCCTCCTCCACTTCACTCAGTTCTTCACTCTCCTCACTCTCTTCCATCAGGTCTGAAATGAAAGAGAGAAAAAAAGATTACTTTACTTTTCAGTAAATCAAAAAAGTGTTTCTGAATCATGTCTGAATATGACAAAGGGGAAATTAAACTAGACATGTCTAAATATATAATCTCATGACTTTGAGTAACAAGCTGAAGTAAAATCCAGATTTGCTTTTTAGTCTAGATGGAAATAGGGATCCACGCACACCCCCCGGCTTTTTATGCCACCTGATTTTTTTTAAAGCATTAACCCTTTAGAACCTGAAGCTAAAATAAGTTTTTGACTGTAAAATTCTAAAACAATGTGCTATCTTCATGTGCAAGGTGTCATCTTTTTCAGAAAAAGATTAGCTTTCAACAAATTACAGTTATTTACCATTATTGTGTGTAGTGTGTTTGTAAATAGAATTTAAATAGACAAAAAAAAAAAACGAGAATAAATGTAGGCTACTCATTTTTATTTAGAAAATCGGTCCATTAAGGATACAGTGCGTGAGGCTCTACGGAGCGTACACATTCTTGATGAAGTCCCAGCAGGATGCTTGTTTGTGCCCAAGGAAGCAAGATCTGAGGTCCTGAAGTGGGGTAATGCTTCTGCCCTTATTGGATATTCAGGAACTGAGAGGACGTTGGATTTTCTTCAGAGACACTTCTGGTGGCCAGAGATGACAAGAGAGGTCCGATCTTTTGTACAAGCCTGCCCAGTCTGGGCTCAACAGAAATCCTCTATTCAACGCCCTGACCCCCTTGCTGATCCCACAACGCCCCTGGTCTCACATCTCCATGGTCACACCACGGTCTGTCCAGCAGAGGGAGACTGTTTTAGACCTTAAATAGTTTTTGTAGGCCTATGTCACCCATAAATGTCAGAGAAAAGAACAGAATCAGAGTTTTTTTTTTATAGAAAATTGTACTTGGCATATTATAGGCTACTGTAAAAACACATAATTATAGTTGATCATAACTAGAGATGGAAATGGCATGAACATTTCATTTCATGATTATAGTGACAAAAATAATCACAGTTATCACAGAATCTTGTTCAAAAAGTACTAATACTACACAATGAAATCAATTCACCAAGTTTTATGTCGAAAACCAGCAAATAACCATCAATATGCACTTTTTACTTAAACATTAAAATAATAACATTTAGGATGATGGCCAGATTTTAAAGGAGTGTCTATATGTTATCTACTAACATGTACACGTTCAAATAAAGTTATGACAAAAACTGTTTTATAAAAAGATAAACCTCACATATTTCATTTTTATAAAAAGAATGAGTCAAAAAAGATGAATTACTTACATTTACAATGCACATTAGCTTATCTTTTATTATTAATAGTAAAATTCGGTCTGGTTTATCCGTCTGTCGCTGCTATGCAACCATGAACTGCGCTCTCTACAACGACAAAGTGGTTTTAGTAGCTAATGGATTTCCACCACCGAAAAACACCTGCTGAAGCTTTTCTACTAGATTTATTTATGGAGAAGAGAAAAACACCCGTAGTGTTTGGGTGCACCCCCATACTGAAAAGTTCAAATGTTTTCATCTGCCCCTGGAAAAAAATGAGCGTGTCGCTTCAATTATTATGAGCGCGCTTCCCGCATGCGCCTACATTTGAAAGAGCGAACTCGAGCGTGCAAAAGACGCGATATGTGAACGACCTACTGGTAGCTCGCGAGCGACGTGTTGGAGACCCACTTGACAGCTTCTATGCACGGCACCTTCTCAGCAAGCAGGGGCGCCAATCTGCCAATAATTGAAATGATAGATAATAGAAAACCGATATGCAGCGCAGAGGATTTTTTTTTAACTGCTCGTGCCGCCCCCCATGTGACATGAAAAAATGCCGCCCCGGGCCACTACCGGTTCGTCCGTGCCAAAAACCGCTACTGACCGCACCACTAATCATAACCCCTTCCCCACAACTAATCCTAAACCTACCAATACTAGGGGGGTAATAATTTGGCGGTGGTCAGAATTCTGCACGACACCGGCGTAGACATACACGCGGCGTAGACATACACATGGATAGCTCAAAATGCGTACAGATACCACGCCGTGTGGCAGTGGCGTGTATGTTTACGCAAAGTCATGATGTCATGTTGCGTTTGGTCTACCCTGAAAGACTTTTGTGCAGACCTTTTTGACCAGCTTCTCTGGTAAACTTTATTTTATGTTATTGGAGTCTTTTTGCCTCCAACATCCAGTGTGGATTTGTACGTTGCTCAACCCAGCACTTATGCTGAATCCTTTGTGTTTGCTCAGGAAGAAAACTAAAGACTATCTGTTTTTTCCTTCTAAACCTGCCTTATGTAATTATCTGCCAATTGGGTCCACACTGCCCCATAGAACAGTGGTTAGAACCTTGGGTTTCCAGCAACACACTCTGGGTTCGAATCTGACAAACAAATGGACCTGACAATTCCATTACAATTCCACAACTGCAAGACTGTTTTGAGCGCACTGACTGGGCACTTTTCTCACAGCAGAGTCTTGAGGGTTACACTTGCACTGTTCTGCGCTACATTAAGACCTGCATTGACAATGTCACTGTCGAGAGACAGGTCAAATGCTATCAAAACAACAAACCATGGATGAACAGGGAGGTCAAGCTGCTGCTGAAAAAACGTGATAAAGCCTTCAGGTCCGGGGACATGGAATTATACAGCACCGCCAGATCCAAATTAAAGACAGGCATCAAGGAAGCCTACAGTGGCCTACAGGAGGAAGATCGAGGGGCACTTTAACGAGGGGGATCCCCGACGCGTCTGGCAGGGAATCCAACACCTCACAAACTTTAAGGCTTCAAAAGACCCAAGCCCAAGTACCAGCAGCAATTTGGCTGAGGAGCTCAACTATTTCTTTGAGCGCTTTGAGGTGAATGGGACCAGGACTGAGTCAACATCGGCCACACCAATAACACTCTTGTCCACAGATTCCCTGACATTCTCTTTGAGCGCAGAGGAGGTCAGGAGGGCATTTCTTGGCGTGAACCCCAGGAAGGCTGCCGGGCCCGACGGGATCCCTGGGAGAGTGTTGAGGGACTGTGCCGACCAGCTGGCTGAGGTATTCACTTCCATCTTCAACCTCTCTCTGTCTACCTGTTCCATCCCCAAGAGCCTCAAATCTGCCATCATTGTGCCGATCCCGAAAAAATCAGCTGTGAGTAGCTTTAATGACTATAGACCAGTGGCCCTCACTTCCACTGTCATGAAGTGCTTTGAAAGACTGCTGCTAAATTACATAAAAGCTTCCCTTCCCTCCACTCTGGGTCAGCACCAGTTTGCCTATAAAGCAAACAGGTCCAACCGCAGATGCCATCAACACAGCCCTTCACTGTGTGCTGACCCGTCTTGAACACCCTGGCACCTATGCAAGACTGTTGTTTGTAGACTTTTGCTCTGCATTCAATTACATCATCCCTGGAAGACTGGTGTCCAAGCTTCACGGACTGGGCATCAGCACAAACATCTGCAGATGGATCCATGACTTCCTCACAGACCGTCCCCAGTCAGTTTGTCTGGGCTCCCAACTTTCCTCTGTTCTCACACTCAGCACTGGTGCCCCCCAGGGTTGTGTGTTGAGTCCCTTACTATACATTTTATACACTCACGACTGTACCCCAGCTCATGAAAGCAATACTTTTATTAAGTTTGCAGATGACACCACTGTGGTTGGACTTATTCATAACGAGGATGAGTCCGCCTACAGGGATGAAATCCAAAAACTCTCCACCTGGTGCTCCACCAACAACCTGTCTCTCAAAACCTCTAAGACTAAAGAGGTGGTGATAGACTTCCGTAGGAAGAGGACTGACCTGGCCCTAATCTACATAGAGGGAGATACTGTGGAGAGAGTTAAGGACTTCAAATTCCTGGGGACATACATCTCACAGGACATCACCTGGGCAACCAACACTAGAGCCCTTGTGAAGAAGGCTCAGCAGCGGCTGTACTTTCTCAGATCACTTAACAAAATGAACCTCTCCCAGAAGTTGCTTTTATCCTTTTACAACAGCTCTGTCCAAAGTATCATCTCACATGACATTCTGGTGTGGTTTAGTAGCTGCACCACTGCTGACAAAAAGGCGCTGGACAGAGTTAGGAAATCAGCACAAAACATAATTCACATAAAGCTCCCCTCGCTCACTGACATATATCACGCCAGATGCCTGCAGCGGGCAAAAAACATAATTCAGGACTGTTCCCACCCAGGTCACAACCTCTTCACTTTGTTGCCATCTGGAAGGCGTTACAGATCTTTCCAGGGCCGCACTTCTAGACTTTTGAATAGTTTTTATCCAAATGCTATAAGGCACCTGAACTCATGATCATTGGATTGCACTGCACTGCACTTTAATGTCTATGTGTTGTGTTTTGTATTACAGTATTTTTGAATTGCTAAAACACTAAAATACATTCTCTGAACCCAATGCTCAGTGGCCTAACCCCATTTGTCGAATCAGTCACTTTGTAGGAAAAACCTTAAACAAGTTCAGGTAGTTAAGACACTGTTTGCAAAAGTCATCCATTCTTTTTGCAAAACTCTAAACACATTCTTACTCACTAAAACACATTTTGCACTGTGTTGCAAAATGGTAAATACATGTGGCAAAAGTTAAACACAACTACAACACAGCTGTCATCGTTTACACACAACAATTCAAAATTGTTCACACTTGTTTCTAATGATGTGATCAAATCAGTTGTCTAGAATATAAGCCAGTACAGGTGGCCCAGGTACATTGAGTGTTGATACCACAATGGATGGAAACAATGCGAGAGGAAGAGGAGGAAGAGGAGGAAGAGGAGGAAGAGGAGTTCGAGTAAGAGGTGGTGGACGAGGAGGAAGAGTACAAGGACAACGAAGAGCAAGACCAAGAATAGTAATTTCAGATCAAATTCGGGCAACTGTGATAGACCATGTTCTTGTTCATGGAATGACAATGAGGGAAGCAGGACAAAGAGTACAACCCAAGAAGAGTTTTTCTCTGCGTGGCGATGGAAGTTCTATGACCGACCGTAACCCATATACAAGGGTAAATCTTTTACAGGCAATGGGTTTGGCCTGTGATGGCATAGGTGTGGAGTGTTGTCAAGGCTGGATCCGGCACACGAGAGGGTTCTTCCCACGTTGCCTAGGAAGGGACAACATTGCATGTGATGTGGACGAAGTCCTCTGGCCGGACCCAGCACGAAGACGGGATGCTGAGGCAGAATGAGTCTCTCATTGACTTTGATTTTGCAATTGCACAATATTTTGTGTAATACGCTTTTCATTTAGAGTTGTCTTTGTTGAAAATATGAAAAATACAGAAATTCAATACTGTATTACTTGCAGTACTTACAGTATGCAATATATTTGCTGTACTGAGTTGTGAATTATTTACTTTTATTTATGGCAAAATAATTTTCTATATGCAATAAAAAAAAATTATCTGTAACTATACATGACCTGGACGCTGTGTTGTCAATTTTTGATGTAAGTGTCTAATGAATGCTGATGAGTGTTTATATATTGACTGGCTGTGTTTATGTTTTGAAAGCATTGTTTGATTTTGAGCACAGATCAAATGGTTTTGAGGCAAGTGTTTGATTTTGCCAGAAGAGTCGGGGGTTTTGTGAATGTAGTTTAAATACTGGGTTTTGTGTTAAAGTTTTGAGAATATGGGTGAAGGTTTCAAGAAATGTGTTTTAGCAATTGTGAAATACTGTAATTAGGGCCCAAGCCCTGAAAGGGCGCAGAGCCCTATTGTTCTTCTAAGGATTTTTAGGGCCCAAGCCTTGAAAAGGCGAAGGCCCTATTGTTTTTCTTAGGATTATTCTTTATTATTATTATTTATTATTATTATTATTATTTTACTACCTTTTGGGCACTTTTGGGGGCCTTAACATGCTCGAAAACTTGTAACCGCATTCAAAATGGCTATAAAGTCATTTAACTATGTGGGGAATTAGTTATATTTTAATCAGGAATATGATTAAGATATCTTGCATAATTTACAGTTACGTTAAATTATCGAAACTGATAATGGATCAATTGTATATATGAATGATCATAGTGCACTATGGTTCTTCATATATCAATAGTCCAATTACAGATCGATTATAAGATAATTCTGATTGGAATTAAGTTAGTTACGTTCGTCCAGCGAACGGGCGTTTGTATTAATTCTCAATAGGATCATCGATTTTATAAACACAGAAGAGATCATCCTCTGGCCAGAAGAATGACGACTCCTATCCTTATAAAATTTAATAAAGCATTGTAGCTTAAGATCAGACATTTTCAGGGACGATGTAATGTGAGCTTGAGACAGTTTAATCAAATCATATTTGTATTTTAATGAGACGAAGCTAATGAATACATAATTCTACATCTAAACACGTGATACAGGTATTTACACCGGGGGTAACGTTACGTAAACACATAAGACAAACGGATAACGACATGGAGTTGCGCAGGGGAAAATGGAAGTGAATTAAAGCTAAAGAAGATTGGATATCATTCTCTAAATGATATCAAATATCGCAAACCTCATATACAGTCAACCTTTGAGAACACCAAGGGAATCAATTCATTTAAAACAGGGATAAGCAGTCTTTAAGCAATTAAATCTGGAAAGAAATACTTGCTTCAGTTCTCTCTGTATGCGTGTGTAAATGTGATTCCTTGAATTTGATGCGTCTCCCGGAGCACGTGGGCTGTGCGCGGTCCTTTCAAAAGGTGTCTGAAGTTGAGTGTTGCTGGAGGTTGAAGAATTAATGGTTGCCCATTCAATAATGGAGCCGTTGCAGTTTTCATCTGCCGTTGGGTGGCAGGGAATGGCCTCATCTTCGGAAGGGACGTTCAGCACGTCAAGATGTTGGAAACAGAGCAAGGGCAAGAGAGCGAGGAATAGGCTCCTTGCTATTTGAGTGTGGAGCTGTCCGGCCCTCTGGGGGGGTGTGAGCCAATGGAAGGGCTCCTTTTTGGAGGAAGATTTTATGACTCTTTGTGTCCAGGACAGAGAATTTGAATAAGTAATTTGAAGGGTTTTTCAGAAAAGACAATTCAAGATTCTTATAACATACAATACTAATTCTTATAACACAACATTGTTACATCATGTAATGTAAATTAACCAGTGGGCGATGACGATTGGGGTTTACGAAGACTAAACATGCAACACATGAGTGTGTCAAGTGAACATCAAGTCTTAACATCAAGTCAAAATTACACACTACATAGGATTTGCATATTAGAAGCTTTCACACTTAGGTTAATGTACATTAACAGTGTGGCCATTTAATATGATGAATTTAGAGAACTTGTGTGTGTGTGTGTGTGTGTGTGTTTGCCACATGTGTGTGTGTTTGTCACATGGCTTTCTCTCTTGCAGAGAGGAAGCGAAAAAGGGGGTTGGAATGTTCGGAATGTCTTTGAGGCTGGTCACATGGGCAATGCCTGTTGTTTTAATTCGTGTTCAAACTAAATTCGTAAATGTACCAACCATTTTTGCTACAAACTCTTGAAACTTTGCACAAATGTCAGAACCCGCGGCCATCAGGGCCCGACTGAAGCTGGGACCCGGGCGTGGCAGGGGGGCTCGGCAGCGCCCCCTGGAATGGGATTCGAAAACATGTCCATAAATCAAACACGCTTGCATGTAATAATATGAAACTCGGTACACTTATAGATCTCATCGGGCCGAACAACTTTCGTGCTCTAAGTTTTACGCCAGCCCAACAGGAAGTTGGCTATTATGGGTTGTATGAAAACGCATGTTTTGGCATTTTGAAACATTTCTCCTAGAGAATTCATCCGATGACCACGAAACCTCGGTCAGCATGAAGTAAAGACATGGAGGATGATAAATTGCCAGGGGATTTTTGATATCTCGAACGGTTTGGCCGTGGCGAGGAAACAAATATTTGATTTAAAAAGGATGCATAAAGTGTGTTATAACTTAGTTATAGTTTTACCTACAGTTACAAAACTCAGCGTGTATATTGATCTTATCAAGCCGAACAACTTTCTAATTGACAGTCATTAGCTCAGACCAACAGGAAGTCAGATATTTTGGTTTGAATGTGTACTTTTTGAAGGATTTTCCCTCTGCCCCTCTGCGTCTCTGTGTGTGTGAGTGTGTGTCAGGAGGGGGGCTAGTTTAGTTTAACCCTTTCTCTGCTGTGTGCAAAATCTCTGGCACTTTTGGGGCCCTTAACGTGCTCGAAAACTCTTGAAACTTTGCACACAGGTCAGAACCCGCGGCCATTAGAGCCGGACTGAAGCTGGTACCCGGGCGTGGCAGGGGGGCTCGACAGCGCCCCCTGGAACGGGGTCCGAAAACTTGGTCCATAAATCAAACACGCTTGCATGAAATACTATGAAACTCGGTACACTTATAGATCTCACCGGTTCATATATCCTTCATGCTCTGACTTTTTACCCCAGCCCAACAGGAAGTCGGCTATTTGGGGTAGTTAGAAAACGCATTCAATGGAATTTAAAATACTCCTCCTAGACGATTCAACCAATCGCCACGAAACTCGGTGTGCATGAACTCAAGACATTGAGGATGATAAATTGCCAGGGGATTTTTGATATCTCGAACGGTTTGGCCGTGGCGAGGAAACGAATTTATGGCGAATATTGGAAACAGGAAGTGTGTTATAACATCCTCATACATTAACTGATCTTGATGAAACTTCAGCAGTGTGTTTGTTGTAAGAGGCCGATCACATGGATGTGACTATTGTGAGTCAAAGTTATAGCGCCACAACTGGCAGCAGGAAGTGTGTCACTTTCAAAATGCTTTGAATTCACCCTCTTATTTTTACCCGATTTGCTTCAAACTTCATCTGTATAATGTAAACACACGGCAGATGTAGACCTGTGAAAGGATTATTGATATCTTTAATACTGTCGCCATGGCAACGCTTTAAACTTTTATATTCTTTTTGGATGCATTTGAGGCTCTTAACATGCTTCAAATGGCATGAAACTCAACATGCATATCACATTTATTGTCTAATAGACATGTGCGAAGTTTCAGAAACCGATGACCACGAAACTCGGTCAGCATGAAGTCAAGACATGGAAGATGATAAATTGCCAGGGGATTTTTGATATCTCGAACGGTTTGGCCGTGGCGAGGAAACAAATTTATGATTAAAAAAGGATGCATAAAGTGTGTTATAACTTAGTTATAGTTTTACCTACAGTTAAAAAACTCAGCGTGTATATTGATCTTATCAAGCCGAACAACTTTCTAATTTACAGTCATTAGCTCCGACCAACAGAAAGTCAGATTTTGTGGTTTGAATGTGGATTGTGTCTCTCTCTGTCTCTCTGCCATTCTGTGTGTGTGTGTGTGTGTGTGTGTGTGTGTGTGTGTGTGTGTGTGTGTGTGTGTGTGTGTGTGTGATATTTTGGTTGGGTGACAGTTGTAGGTTACAGTTTGACAAGAGTTTATAGTTTAACAAAAGCACAATGTTGTGCTTTATTGCGAGTGTACACAAATATAGAGAAACACTTTGAATGATGTCCTGTGTGAACAAAATGACAGAGTATGTTTTTATGTCTCCATTCGATCGAGCCACACACACACCACACACACACACACACACACACACACACTAGTGGTGTCAACAATAATCGATTCGGCGATGCATCGCAATGCGGGATATGCACGATTCAGCATCGATGCGGCAAAGTGCCATAATCGATTATGTCACTGTTTATTTTCTGGCCTTGAGTTGGACAATAAAGTTGTGAAGTTTCAATTACTTCCGCGGGCATAACAACAACAATCAAGACGGCTGAGGCGGAGGGAGATGACCGCGATAGACGGGTAATTAAAAACGCACCCAAAGCTTGGAAAAGCGGTCATCTGGGCACATTTCGATTCTACGAAGTTAATTGTGAAACTAGACGAGGCTGAACACAGGAGCGCAGCTTCGCGGCTGAGACACGAATAGACTATTATTAACTTAAAGCTTTACTCTTAAACACAAAAGGCACGTCCATTTTAATAAAAAAAATTATATTTATTAAACAAACCAGATCAAGAGCAAAAACGAAATAAAGTGCATAACTGAAAACTAAAGCATAGGCTCAAAACTAATACAAACAGTGGCACTGCGCGAGTGCGCGCATTGGGCTCCAATAATATGTTCCCGTCTTCTAAAAAAAAAATGCTGCCGATGTCTTTGTTGACATGGTAGAAAAGGACTGACTATGAATTAAACGGTCTCTCAATTAAATAAATAATATTCAGCAAACCTTCTAGTAGTCTACTTTCTTCAATCTGTCTCTCTTCTCCGGTGGGTTGGGATAATCCAAAAGAAGTGAAAACAAGGGGGGTGTTCTGAAGACAGACTGTTACCTGTGAAATAGGGGTGCTCTGAAAACACCCCCATTAGCAATTAGTGCTTTCCACCTGATGAAATGAACGCGCAAAATGAATGAAATGAACGCGGCAAAACTGATGAAATGAACGCGCAAAACGAATTAAATGAACGCGGCAAAACTGATGAAATGAACGCGGCAAAAAATCGACCAATCAGAATTTTGGTCAAGCCAGAACGTATCGACCAACAATCGACTAATCGATTAGGAGATTACAGCCCTAGAAAGCAGTGATTTATATTTTCTTTTTCAGGTTTGAAAATGCCATATACAATACCCTGTACCATTCAATATTATTTTGTTTAATGACATTTATGTCAAAGATACAGCAGTGATAATGGTAGTGATAATACACACATAGCAGCCAATAAAATCTGTTGTTCAATATATGACTGCTTGTATTGCCTCATGACTGATGAAAAATTTGCCTTGTTGTGTGCAGTAGAATTTTGATGCATCGCAATGCATCGTAGAATCGAATTGAATCGAAACGTTACCTGGTGAATCGTAATCGAATCGAATTGTGAGGGCAGTGCCAATGCACACCCCTAACACACACACACACACACACAGCATTCCAATCTTGACATCGCAGCATGTTCATTATAGCCTTAATAAAATTTAATAATAAAATAGTCAACCTAACATAAAAAAATTACACTGCTCTGTTTAAATAGTCAGTTGTACAGTTCGTACCGTTCACAGTAAGCACCGCTCCACTGTGATGTTTCCAAGCATATATATATATATATATATATATATATATATAATTAAAGCTGCAAGCAGCGATGGAGGGCCCAAGCCGGTAGCACCGCCAACCGGTGCCTTTAGTGCAACTTAAGGCAGCAGCAATCGCTGCTTGCAGCTTTACTTATATATATATATATATATGTATTAGTGCTCATATTGTTTATGTGTCACCACCAGGGGAAGTGCAATTGTAATTTCGTTGTTATATGCAATGACAATAAAGGCAATAATAATAATAATAATAATTACATTTCTGGGGTCAGAATTATATAGACAAATGTGTCCATTTGTCTCTGTAAGTTGTTTACATCAAAAGTTATGCCACTTTCATATTTCGATTTTTTTGGTTTGGTGGGTTAAAAATCAATCATTTTGGACATTATTTCAGCTTGGTACCCAATTGTATCTTAAAATAAACACTTGAATGATAAAGAAATAACAGGTTGTGAAAAAAATCACTCTATGCACTTGAGAAAACAAATTTTTTTTTGCCATTTTTTGCTATTTTTGTCCAGAAATAGGGTCAATATGTTGTCAAATGTCAAAAATAACCATTCCATTAAATTCCTGGGGTCAGAATTGTATGGGAAAATGTGTTAATTTGTCTCTGTATGTTGTTTGCTTCAAATGTTATGCCACTTTGTTATCATTTTTTGATTTTTCGGGTTCCGGTCGGGTGCAGCAAATGGTTAAAAGCGAAGCATTTGGGACATTATTTCAGCCTGGTACCTGGCAGATTCTGAAAATAGACACAAAAACTATGGTTGCATAAAAAACGCAGGGGGTTGCGCGTGGACCCCTATTTCCATCATTTACCTAATAATAGAAGGGTTTGCTGAATTTTTAATAAACCCAGACTGGTCCGGAGAGATAATGGAAGGTAAAATATATATAATGACCAGGATGACAGTAAAGATTTGAACCTTCTTATAGAATTTTAAAGAAAAGAAAAAACAGTAGGGAAAATAAAATCACAATAGATCAAATTCTGCTGCTCAAATAGCAGTCTCAATATGATTTAGGTTTTATACTAATTCTCAGTTCCAGTTCAAATGCTGCTTGCACGAGATCCTTCTTCCGCAATTTAGTTCTGATCAACACAGTTCAGTTTCCTTTTTTGTTGGAAAAAGGAGGTCTTCTTAGTCTCTGGAGAGGCTCAATGGGGTCGTAAGTGTCAGAAAGAAATCTAAACCCAGCCATGTCGGTGCTTTAGATTGTCGAGAGTCTTGATCTACATATCTGAGTTCAGAGTGTAAAGGTAAGAAGGAATGTGCAGTTTGTGCAGGGAGAAATAGACTCATGATTCTTGCCCATTCGTTACACCAGCTTCACTTATTACTAACCAGACTGACTTTATTTCTGTCAGACGTCTACAGAAGTTATTGTGAGAATTAACAGAGGTTTAGATGTTGATGATTTATTCATCATTGATCATGATCATGGTTTGCTTTAGTTGGGCTCTTGACCCTTGAGTTTAGTAAGTTGCTTCTTTTACAGCAATTGCATGCGTTTTCAGAAAACTTCTCTGAACTGATATAAAGCAGATCAACATGTCTTTTTTAATGGTCAAACTTCTGCATTATAACGGTGAAGGAATTCTAGTATGGTAGCATGAAGAATATGAAAGAAGGGTCTCTTGTTCTCTAAGAAGGTTACTGGCAACATCTGTTCCTCATTATGTAAAGGAATGTTTCCTATATCATGAATCTCTACGCCAGGATGGGGAGCAGGGGGAACGGTCCCATTCTCCCCATTATAACAGTCTAAGGTCCTCTTGGCTGCCGATGTACTTGTGGGTAAACTAGCCAGAAACTGACCATATATGGACTTATTATTCTATATATTGTATTCCTATATGATGGAAGGCATGTCCTCTTATTGGTGAACTCTGTGCAACTCCCCTCATATCCTTATATACTCAGACAAAGTGCCAATAAAGTTGAGAAACTTTCTCCCTCAGCGCTGGGTCATTGTTCATTGGGACCGAAAATCTTACAAGTGGTTTAAGCAACTGCTTTTAAATTTAAAATGAATCAGCTAAAACAATATTTAGTTTGACCTGATGAATCAAGATGAAAGTTTCTCAAGCCTCTCTTTACTGACCATTTGTTGAAAACAAACTAAACAAACAATACAATTTTGTAGCCATTTTTATAGTTTAACTGTTTATCTAAAAGTGAAGAAGTGCTTGAATGTTTCTAACATGAATGTTCTCCAGCATCATGAATGAATGAAGAATAAACACCAACCTCTTTGTTCTTCAGGATCTTCAGTGTGTTTCATTCTGCAGGGTTCTGGATCACTCGTGTTCTCACTGTCCTCTTTAATAAACTCAGTCTCTGCAGATTTCAGCTCTTCTGATGCTTTCATGCTCGTCTTCACTTGCAGCTGATGGGGATTTACAGCATTTATTGGAGAATTGCTGGAGGAGGAGCTTCACTGACCAAGTGACTGATGTGGGAGGAGCTGATATGATGATGTGAATGTTGTGGGAGGAGCAAAATCAAAATATATCAGTTACTAAGTTTGTTTTTATACTAATTGACAACAAAATATAAATAATAATGTAATGTCAATTCTTGCAAAAACTAATAATGGAAAGAAAAACAAATACCTCAGTCTGTTGACACCAATGAAATGAGCTTTAAGTGGACATTTACAGGAGATCAGAAGACTTCAGCATAATAAATGAGGTGAAAACAGGAACTATTGACATAATATAAAGAGTGTTTTCAGCAGAGGACTCCAGACTGACACTTGAGAGCAATCGGTTCATCTGATTTGATGGCACTGGGGGCCAAATCACAAAAATTGTGTGTAATTCAGGCACAATTAGAAGAAAAGGCTTTGTTTTGCATGAGACTTAATGACTTCTTTAGTTTTTCCTAATAATAGGGAGTGGAAATGGCTCATAAGCTAATACATCCTCCTCTGCCGCCATCTATTGGTTATAGTAGTAATTGCATGTCCTTTTTTTAAATAAAAGTGCTCGTTTTGAATGATTCACAATAATAAATTATCATGCTTCATCTTCCTTGATACTTAATGTGTGAGATGAATACATGCCTCTTAACCATCTACATTTTCTAGCCTTTGTGGCAATATGGCCTGTAACAGTCCGTTAACAAACATTGTATGAGTATAATATAAGAGATCTATCTGTCTGAATGGATCATCTTCTAGAATATCTGAATTCCCGAATCAACTCCAGAAACACTGCCTTCAGATGATGAAGCACAACTAAACTGCTGCTCCATGTCACTTGGTTGCAGCTCAGACGTGAGCAGAAAGCGACCAGATGAAGAGCTACAAAATTACAAAGAAAACACATTCCTGAGTGCATGTGTCTACATACAATGACAGTAAACTAAGAAATGTATGACTGACCGGTAGGGCTGTGCGATATGACGGTATATGGCGATCCCAACCGATCAATTGGCCGTCCGATATTATTGGCCAATCTCAGCTAATTGCATTTAAATCATTTAAATCATCAAATAAGCAGTTAAACTATAGCTTTAACTTATTCTTTATTCCTTAAACCTTTATGATGCAAATAAATTTCATGAGTTACAGAAATTCCAACGGTAACTCATGATATTTTATTAATTTACAAAAAAAAATCTATATCGGGATATGTATTGTTATCGGGATATGAAATGGGATATGACATTTTGGTCATATTGCACAGCCCTACTGACCGTGTCACAGAACGGGTTGTGCCCTGCCCTGACCTCAAGATTTGCACAGCTTGAAGCTGGTCGGACTTCACTTTCATTTTCACCGCAGTTGGCAGCAGGAGGCAGTGCCTGAAAGCACAACATTTAGAAAAAAGAATTGAACAAAACATGCACCAAAAATGAAGGCTCATAAAAGTATTCATTCCAGTAAGTTGAAACAGCTAAAACCCTCACAATTTGGCATTACTTTGGTCACATCTGGCCAAATATGTTGTAAAAACAAAACAAAAAAACAATTACATGAAATATATATATAGCCACTAGATGACTGTAGTACTTTCTACATACAGCATAACTAAACAAAATACAAAACGGGTAGGAATAAACAATAAACCTCACAATAACTCAATAAATGTACAATGATGGCATTAATAAACCTTGCAGTAGGACTTTTATCTGACTTTGAAGTGAGTGTGCGTGTATGTGTGTGTGTGTGTGTGTGTGTGTGTGTGTGTGTGTGTGTGTGTGTGTGAGTGTGTGTGAGTGTGTGTGTGTGTGTGTGTTTTGCACAGTGGCTGATTAGCATATAAAAAGCTCAGTTATTGGCTCATTCAATTATATGTTTGTCATTCAATGGCTTGCAATGCATGTGTGTGTTCAGGTGGCAAACTTTGGAAAAGTAGCAAAACAAGTATGCAAAGTCTTCTACCACTCAGTTACAAAATGATTATGCCCACATCTCACTCTCCAGTCCAGTGTGTGGCGCTAAGTCACACTCGTTTGTTTCCGACCGCCATTGAACCTCAGAGGAAGAAGATTCATTTTCAGCTTGATCTCTGGTGTTGTGTCGCGCTACTGGCATGATACAGACTATTATAATAACTGCAGAAAGATGCCAATTTTGAGTCTGGTCAGTAAATGACTGTAATATTATCGTCCTCATAGACGTGACTAGAAGTTTTGAATCGAGCAGGAATATCTGGAGGTGCAGCAACTGAACTGAGAAGATGGTGTTTGTTAAAGAGGAGATTGAGGAGAACTCGAGTGAGTGAACCAGAACCCTGGAGAATAATAAAACACGAGGAACAAACAGGTTGGTGTCTATTCATCATTCATCTTTAATGAATGTTGTGGCACTTTCAGCTTACAGAGCTTAGACACGAGGTATCAAAACTAGAGCTTTCAATTTCTGATAAATGTTCTTTTGAACTTTCCATTCATCAAAGAATCCTGAAATAAAAATGTAAATAACTGTTTTCATTGATAATAATCATAAATGTTTATTGAGCATCAACTCATCATATTAGAATGATTTCTGAAGGATCATGTGACACTGAAGACTGGAGTAATGATGCTGAAAATTCAGCTTTGACCACAAGAATATATTACACTTTATTATTCACATAGAAAACAGCTGTTTTACATTGTAGTCTAATATTTCACAATAGCATTTTTTTTTCTTAAATACAAATGAGTGTTTATTTCTATTTATAAAACTGTTACTTTGTGCATGTCTGAAACTGTCACAACTTTGAGTAAAACATCCTTGAGAACTGAAAGGCAATCGCAGGGTCCCCGCGGATCCTTAAAAGTATTAAAACGTCTTAAATTCGACATTTAAAATTTAAGGCCTTAAAAAGTCTTAAATTCTTATTTTTACTTATGAAAAGTCTTATTTTTACCTATGAAAGGTCTTAAATTTTAGATGACACTTTGACGACGTATCTAAATGCTTTCCAAATGAAAACTACCTAATTAGCGTAGGCTACGTATTATTTTTATTATTCTATCTTTGTGGATTTGCTTGTTCACATGACAATTCGCGTCATTTACGGCAGCGTATTAGCCTGCGTCTGTCTCCTGCACGCGAGAGGAGAGGATAAGAGATCGAGTAAATGTCAGTTCAATAGTAAGTTCATTCTTTTGTGCTTAGGATTGTCTATGAACTATGATGATATTGTAATCATTGTTTTAACTACGTACGAGGCACCGCGAGTTCGAGCTGACATCGCGTTTTGTCTCTCATGCTCCTTTCACTGCGTGATGTGTCGGTGCAGGTATAGGTATGTCCCCAAATGAGTTTTTGTCTTATTATATTTATATCATATTATGTTGTTATATTAGAATATCACGAGCAAGAGTGCCGTTTTCCTGTGCACAATTGCAAAATGTGCTATTTATTTATACAACAGTTAAATTAACAATGTGTGTTACTTTTTATATTGTCAATATTGTTTGTTTCCCCCTTTATTTCGCCGACGAGAATTTCATAATGAAACTGTAGTCCAACAGACAGCGATTCTATTTTAAAAACTGAAATCCGCGTTTTGAACGAATCATTTGATTCAATGAATGAATCGGCCGTTTGAACAAATCGGTTGAATAAATCTCCAACAACTCGCTATTAAGACAGTGACTTACTGCCACCTACTGGCGGGTTTAGTTGCATATTTAAAGTACCCTTTAATTAAAATGTTAAAATTATAAATAATTTCATATTTAAATATTGAATAGCTTTATTTATGCAATTGCAAATTAAGTGTAAATATAGTAATGCCAGTTCGGATGCCGCTTTTCTGTGTCACCTCTGCACTGCAAGGATGATTTTGGTACGGTCTTATTCTAATAGAATTGAATTTGAATGTTAGAATTTGACATAAAAGGTGATGCATACCTCTAAATACGTTTAGAAATAATTTCCATATTTAGGTGAAAATGGCCCTGGAAATCAATTTAAGGTGGCAAATATTGCCCCTTAATAATTTTTTTTATTTCAGTCACTACTGTGAACTGACCACTGCATAGATAGAATATGTTAAATGTGAATATCTTTTTGAGTCTGCTGTCAACAACAGGCCTAAACCAGCCATGGTACCAGTACAAAATCAGTAAAATATCATTGAATTATTATCAACAAAACTTTGAAAATATCTAGATATATTTTTGTTAATATTGCAACCCCTAATGTACGGTATTAATTTTGATTTCTTCAGGTCTTAAAAAGGTCTTAAAAAGCCTTAAATTTGACTTTAAAAAATGTGCAGATACCCTGAATCGTTTTAAAGTAGGCTACACTCAACTAATTACATTGTACAGTGTTAATATAAGTACTTATATTTCTTATAAGTAAGAAAAGTGACGATTCCTTGCGTATTATGCAATATATTGTAATATAAGTTACACTATATTATTTCATATATTTACGAATAATTGAATAATCATATATGAATAATTTTTTCATATATTTACACCATTTAATATAAATGTATATTATACAGTAGTAGTCAGCTTTTGAAGTGGTATACTTTGATGAAAGGTTTTGACCCACTTCAGATGTTGACTACTGTATGACTACTGTTGACTACTAGCCTATATTTTTGTGCCATAATGGTTGAGCGGGTTGATTTAGTGTGTTTGCATAGAAGCCAATGAATTTATGCTATATTAATTTGATTCATTATAGCTCATGTATCGAGTAGCGTGACTGACGTGACGTCCAGGTCTTACTTTTTAATAGCATTTTCAAGACCTTTCCAAAAAAAAAAGTTTTGAAGTGCTGATGTAGTTCCCTTTCGTACAGTCACTTCATATTGCGTAGCTATACGCAGTGGGGGAAACTTATTTCCTCAGATTTATTGAAGCTTAAAATGTAAACCGCATTGCAGCTGCACAGCTAGACAGTGAGACTGGCTCACTCTGCAACTGCACATCCAATGGCGAAAGGCGCCAATCAGCTAACAGCGCACCGACATACGTCAGAGCCCGCCATCGGGGTTGGCAGATTCTATAAAATGAGCCCGAATTCGCCATTATAGCAGGTTTACTCAACTTCTGCTGTCGCGGCTAGCTCTCGTGAAGAATGGCGACACCGCACCCCAGACTCTTCCGTTTCCCACGCTGCTTCTGCCGAGGAAGTGTCGACCCCCAGTTAGACCCCCCCCCCCCCATCCCAGCTAGCACCAACTCGGATGCGGAGATGCTCAGGATCCTCACCGCGACTGTCGCAGACCTCGGCCTCGAGTGGGCCTCGCCTGTGGAGCCTCCTCAAAGTCGGCTGGGCGGCTGGTTTCTGACTGGGCTCCAGCATGCCCCTAGCCACAGACCCGCTCCGTTCTTTCCTGAGGGTCAATCAAGAACTGGCTAAAACGTGGAGTGCTCCCTACTCAGCACGCACGGGCTCCTCCTTTTCCGCAACGCTCTCCTCCGTGGACGGCGCGGCGGAAAAGGGCTACGAGTCGTTGCCACCCCTCGAAGAGGCCGTGGCCGCTCACCTCTGCCCGAATGCTACTGCTAGCTGGAGAGCTATAGCGACCCACCCGAGTAGGCCCTGCCGCAGCACGTCAGCTCTCGCCGGATGCTCTTTCGCCACCTCCGGTCAAGCTGCTTCTGCCCTGCACATGATGGCTGTGCTGCAGGTCTACCAGGCCAAACTACTCCAGTCGATGGACAAAGCTGGCCCGGACCCTGAGGCCTTCCGTGATCTCAGAAGCACCACGGACCTAGCCTTGCGTGCTACCAAGGCTGCCGCGCAGGCTATCGGACGTAACATGGCTAACCTGGTTGTGATTGAGTGCCATCTCTGGCTCAACCTCAATGCCTGGGACTCAAAATCAATTTGACCAAGAGCAAACTAACACCCAGCCAGAATGTGGTCTTTCTGGGTACAGTTATAGACTCTACAACTATAAGAGCGCGTCGCACAGCAGAGCGTTTCACAAACTTCTCGGTCTCATGGCAGCCGCATCGCCAGTACTCCATATGGGACTACTGCATATGCTCCCGCTTCAGCACTGGCTCAAGCGCTGCGTGCCAGCCCATGCATGGCAGTCGGGCAGCATGCGCATTACGGTGAATCACAGCTGTTTGCATACTCTGATTCCTTGGCGGGATCAAAGCTGGTACCAAGAGGGTGTGACCATGGGAAGTAGGGATGTTAACTGAAGACTGTTTGACCGATGGTTGACCGTATCAACGTTAACCGATCAAAGTTGTTGGTAGTCGGTTAAAAAAAAAGAAGTGATCTCTAAATGAGTCTATTATAGAAAGTGGACTAAACGCTACTACAGTTAGCCGTTACATTCCAAGATCTTTTTGTGTGAAGTGAACAAATCCCTCTCACTAAATTTTTCATAACTCGCCCATTTGTACTTAATAAACCAATAAAAACATTCGGCGCGAGGTCACAGCGTTTGGGTTCGTGCGCTCACAAGGTTTGCGAAAAGTAAAGGCTACAGGCTAACACACTCGAGGTTAGAGCCAGGGCAGACGACAGGAGGAAGCGTGCAAAGAAAAGTAGTGTGTGGGACTATTT
The DNA here is from genome assembly GCA_033366665.1 of Phoxinus dragarum. Taxonomy (NCBI): domain Eukaryota; kingdom Metazoa; phylum Chordata; class Actinopteri; order Cypriniformes; family Leuciscidae; genus Phoxinus; species Phoxinus dragarum. The sequence continues at coordinate 50,339 of JARPMJ010006217.1, forward strand.
CACCAAACAGAATGACACAGATGTAAGTTGCAACTTGTGTGATACAGTGCTTAAATATGGAAATACATTACATCTACATTTTAGTGGTAACAGATAAGGTGATTATGATCATCATCTTTCTTTATTATTGTTAGCACTACCTCAAACTAAAGCGGCGTCTCTTCGATTCGGAGCTGTCATTTTCTTAAATGAGCCGCGGCAATGTTTCAAATGAGCTGCTAACTCTCGAAAAACGCCTTTATTTTCAACGCTATCACCTAGTACCCAAACCATTTCAAAACTAAGGAGCCATTTGTCCGCCGATTACATACAAGCTCCTCGGCTCCGCCTTTGCGGGACTGTTTTGCGCTGTTGGGGATTTTAAAAAAGTCACTTGAGTGTAAGGGCTGCGCCGTGTGTGTGAACGGGAGGCAGAGCGGCGGAGAGATGCGACAGAGTTGCGAAATTGCAGGCGCGGCTCTAAATGGCTGTTATTTCAAATAGCGTAGCATATTTTAAACTAATCGGTTAACCGGTTTCAACCGGCTAATGAGGCTCGGTGGTCGGTCAATACATTTTTTAGTTTTCGCCATCCCTAATGGGAAGTGGTCTTCACAGATGCCTCCAACCAAGGTCACCATGGCGTTCTCAGGTCTGGTCACCTGTACTCCATGGCGAGAGATCTGCTTATGTGGGCACAACCCAACTTGAGCTCTCTGAGACCAGCGCATATCCCGGGCATTCAGAATATGGGTGTAGATATGCTCTATTGAGACAACACTCCCCCAGGGGAGTGGTCTCTAAACCCTCAGACGGTTCGTCTGGTTTGGAGTGTGTTCGGCGAGGCCAAAGTCGATATTTTTGCCTCAAGAAACAACTCTCACTGCGCAGTGTTCTTTTCGAAGGACAGGATGCACTGGCCCATGCGTGGCCCAGCTGCCCTCTGTATGCGTTTCCTCCCGTTTCCATGATCCCCCAGGTCATCAAACGGGTGAGGGAGAGTGGATGCCCAGTCCTCCTGGTGGCACCTCTCTGGAAAACCAGACCTTGGTTCCCAGAGCTGGTTCAGATGGTGGATGAAGTCCCATGGCTTGTCCCCCTGAGGAAAGATTTCCTCACACAGGCAAACGGGACGATCTGGCACCCCCGTTCCGACTTATGGGCCCTACACGTGTGGCTCATCAACAGGTACCCCGGGACCTCCACGAGAAGGTTCTGAACACAATTTCTGGAGCTAGAGCCCCGTCTACCAGGCATCTCTACGATTTTAAGGTGTCAGTGTTCTCCAGCTGGTGCTCGGATAGACACCCCAGTCATGCGAGGTATCAGTGATACTCTCTTTCCTACAGGAGCTGCTGGACGCGGGTCGTTCCCTGTCCACGCTCAAAGTATATGTGGCAGCCATGGCAGCTCATCATGCTCCGGTGGCTGGCCAATCAATGGGAAGGAATGTCTTGGTCGTACGTTTTCTGAAGGGAGCTAGGAGGATGAATCCTCCCAGACCTCCCTCTGTACCACCGTGAGACCTCTCCATGGTCCTCAGGGCCTTGAAAGGTCTGCCATTTGAACCGCTTCAATCGGTTGACCTCAAACCGCTTTCGCTAAAGACCGCTCTCCTGTTGGCACTGGCGTCTATCAAGCGAGTGGGAGATTTGCAGGCGCTCTTCGTGAGCCCCTCCCGTTTAGAGTTTGGTATCGGTGACTAAAGTCACTCTGAAACCCAAGCATGGCTACGTGCCCAAGGTGCTCTCTTCACTGTTTAGAGCACAGGTGATTTCATTGTTGCCTCTTCCCCCTTCCGATGGGGACAGGGAAGTCAATTTGCTTTGCCCTGTCAGGGCTCTGAAGAGAAACCTCACAAAAGTGGAGGGTGACAACCACAAATGCGGCCGCCGCACAAATGTCCTGAATGGGAAACCCACAGGACCATGCTCATGACGAGGCCATACCTCTAGTGGAATGAGCTTTAGTGCCTATAGGGCAACCCTGGCCCACAGAGGCGTATGCCAATGATATGGCATCCACTATCCATCTAGACAGTCTCTGCTTCGTGACAGGAGCCACTTTGGACCGGCCACCGAAGCAGACAAAGAGCTGTTCTGACTGCCTATAGGACGTGGATCGCCTCAAATAGACCTTCAGAGCCCTGACAGGGCAAAGCAAATTGACTAAAAAACAAAAGTTTGCCTTATGTTCTCTGAAAAGCGTTCCACACATTCAGCTGGCATAAACCACAATTTCAATAAACGAAAAAAACTTTCCATTGATGAAATGTTTTCTGTGTTGAGACAAATCTTGTGCGATGTCCTTAACTGCAGATATAATCACACAACGCGTACTGTAGGCTACACGTCCATTGACACATCTGATTCGCAAACTAATGACTCCTTAGAAACTATTCACTTTAATGAATTTTAAAAAAACTGATCTGTCTAACACTGAACTCACGAGACGTCTGAATCGGTGTAACAAATCGGTAACACTTTACAATAATGTTCTATTTATTAAACTTTAGTTAACTACATTAGTTAACATTTACATTTTACATTTTCTTGAAATATAATACGGACTCAACCTTGACTCGAACACTGGAGACTCAAACTCAGGTAATGGTGACTCGGACTTGGACACTGGGGACTCGAGACTCGACAGTTGGTGACTCGACTACAACACTGTCCCTATGTTTAGTGGTACATTTGCAATCCACTATCTCTCTCTGCTTATACATTACCGTACGTACACACTGCCGCCGACTTGAGCTTCCAAAGTTACCGGAAGTCATTCATTTTTAATGGAAGCTGGCTTCTCTCTGCTGCAAGGAGCGTCAAATCCATCGGCGTCGCGTTTTGAGCGACCAGAGCGTCATTTAGAAAGTTGAAAGTAGCTCAACTTTATGGTAATGAGCTATGACGCGGTTCAGCGGCAGAACTCCAGCAACCATTTAGAAAATAGACGTCCTTCGCGCTGGCTGATTCCGGAAAAACATACGTTGTAAACTTTCGTTCCTATCAAAACAAAATCTCAGAGTCCGGCGTCTTCCCCGCAAATACAATATAGCAGCACTAAACACAACAACTTTGCGATGATCCAGTGATACACATTTGAGGATGAGCGCAACTTTTATTGGAAATATTTATGAACGCTCGGTTTTAAGCAGGAATGCAATTAATTTGCTCACGGTAACGCCGATTTGACCAATTGCACGCACTAGACGCAAATAATAATAATAATAGCTAAATTTTTTTTTTTTTTTTTTTTTTACCAAATGTGACCAAAACGGTTATAAAATGCTGTCATTATAAAAGGTTTCTAGTGTCAATGTATTGCTTGTTTTTTCTGTTGACATTTCATGTTGTGACACATGAAATGTCCCGCTGCTTCGTCAGAGCGACCAAAGCATCAACAAGCTTCCCCGTACTTACATATACATTTAAATTGTTTGACAAGTGTCTTTGACAGGGCGGCCAGAGCTTCTTTGCAGCTCAAGTCGGCGGCGGTGTGTACGTACAGTTAGTGATACATTTGCATCAGTTGAAAAATTCCTTTCCTTGTAAAGAACTTAAAGTATCATCATTGGAACATTTCTGCTCAGTGAACATGTTACATTGCACACATACTTATGCAAAATATAGCTCATCCCATATCTCTCGTTAGCACACATGTACAAACATACTCTTGACTTTTCAAAATACATTATGAAATCAGTATTAAAATGAATATAGAATAATAATACTAAGAAATAACATTAAACAGTACATTTTGTGTCTGAATATGGAAAAAGAGAATCGATTTTGAATCGACCACATTTAAAAAAAACGATTATTCGAAAAATCTTTTTTTTATCATCTGTCCTGACTCAAATAATGTGTCTCTAACAGCAAACACTCAAATAAAGTGAGATGATCTGCTGATGATCCTGAATGGCTTGTTGAATGAGTGTTGATAGTCTGAGGCTCATCAATATTAACAGATCTGCTGAAAACACTCTTTATTTCATGACAATAGTTCCTGTTTTCACCTCATTTATTATGCTAAAGTCTTCAGGTCTCCTGTAAATTGACACTTAAACTTATTTCATTGGTGTCAACAGACTTTCAACTGTTTTATATTTGGAATAATTTACATGATTTTATTCTGTTATCCATGAGCATAAAAACAAACTCAGTAACTGATATATTTGATTTATAGCAGATCAACTCATCGCATCATCATTGAAGCTCCTCCCACTGTAATTCATCATCATTGAAGCTCCTCCCACTGTAATTCACCAATAAATGCTGTAAATTCCCATCAGCTGCAAGTGAAGACGAGCATGAAAGCATCAGGAAGAGCTGAAATCTGCAGAGACTGAGTTTATTAAAGAGGACAGTGAGAACACGAGTGATCCAGAACCCTGCAGAATGAAACACACTGAAGATCCTGAAGAACAAAGAGGTTGGTGTTTATTCTTCATTCATTCATGATGCTGGAGA
>JARPMJ010006218.1:0-54779 GCA_033366665.1 Phoxinus dragarum
AAGTGCATCTATCCATGATAAAAGTGCATCCATCCATCATAAAAGTGCATCTATCCATCATAAAAGTGCATCTATCCATGATAAAAGTGCATCTATCCATCATAAAAGTGCATCTATCCATCATAAAAGTGCATCCATCCATCATAAAAGTGCATCTATCCATCATAAAAGTGCATCTATCCATGATAAAAGTGCATCTATCCATCATAAAAGTGCATCCATCCATCATAAAGTGCATCTATCCATCATAAAAGTGCATCTATCCATCATAAAAGAGCATCTATCCATCATAAAAGTGCATCTATCCATGATAAAAGTGCATCCATCCATCATAAAAGTGCATCTATCCATCATAAAAAGTGCATCTATCCATGATAAAAGTGCATCTATCCATCATAAAGTGCATCCATCCATCATAAAAGTGCATCTATCATCATAAAAAGTTCATCTATCCATCATAAAAGTGCATCTATCATCATAAAAGTGCATCTATCATCATAAAAGTGCATCTTTCCATGATAAAAGTGCATCTATCCATCATAAAAGTGCATCCATCCATCATAAAAGTGCATCTATCATCATAAAAGTTCATCTATCCATCATAAAAGTGCATCCATCCATCATAAAAGTGCATCTATCCATCATAAAAGTGCATCTATCCATGATAAAAGTGCATCTATCATCATAAAAGTGCATCTATCATCATAAAAGTTCATCTATCCATCATAAAAGTGCATCTATCATCATAAAAGTGCCCCCCCCCCCCCAAGTGTTAAAACAAGCTAATAACATAATAACATGTTAAGAAGTCTATTAAAAATCCATAGTAACCATCTGTGACAACTAAAACTGTCTAGCGTCCCCTAGCAACCTTAGCTACACCCTAGCAACCACCCAGGATACCCTAGCAACACCATACTCACAAATCATCCCGTAGACAGTCCAGAGAATACACCATGAGTTCCCTCGAAGACGTCACGCTAAACACCAGCAAGGGAAACGGGACGGTGAGAGAAGTGATAGCGTGCGATACAGAAAGTGTTCATGGATAAACATGTAAGGAAAGCGGACCTCAAGCTGGCGCCCGCTGCCTCCAGACCCCGGCAGATCCTGAAGGCCGACGCACCTTTAGTGGTCTGAAACACACAACACACTTACAAACATACAGGAACATCCTCTGCATGTCTGATCAACTCGAATCGTCTGAACGGAGCAGATTGAGGCGTGAATGAGGCGTTTAGCGCGGCGCGGTAGACGCGAATTCGCATCGTTCGCGCGAATGAGCCGAATTGAGCAACTGCCGCAAATTCGCGTCTGATTGCCCGAGTTACATTTTTTTTTACTTTGGCGTCAATTCGCACCGCGTTAACCAACCAGGAGCCTGCTTGCTGCTGTCACGTGGTGAAGTGACGTGATAAACGGGGAAAGGCCCGCTTTTCAGTTATAATGTCATTTTAAATGTTTGGCCTCAATCAATTATTTTGTATTATGACTAAATCCCGCGTGAAAGAAGAATGGCATGTTCAGAGCGCCATCTTGCTTGTTCATCTTGCTGAGCGCCTGGATCTCACAAACCGAAAACGTCAGATCAAATGTTTAAATAGGCGCTATCTTTATAAATAAACCACAGATTTGAGCTTTAAACAACTACATTCTCGACTGAACAACTCTTAAAACTACATTTCGTGACATAATAACTGTACTATTTTTAAATTTCGTGGCCTTTCTTGCAAACAGACACCGCCTAGCACTTGCCCCTCCCACAAGAAGCGGATTTCGCTTCAAACGCTTGCTTTTTCGGGGTATATGCAGGAATCCTGAAGTTAATTTCAATACCTTTTTAAGACTTTTTGAAGACCTTCTCAAAATATTTTAAGACCTCATCGCCACTTCAAGTTCTAATCAGCAACAAACCTTTCACTTAATAAACGGTTGTAGTTTGTGCCACGACGACACATCACCTAATAGTTTTAGTTTTTTAAATTTAACATCACCTAACCCCGCATTTCGCAAAATACGTGGCATCACCTGTATGCGGCGATCTTATCTCACTGACCGACTACGCCGTTGTTTTTTATTAGTAATGGGGAGGAAAATAAATATATTCATGCGTACTTTTTGGAGTCAAACTCTTTGGACAAAGCTTGAACAAAATTTAATACCCTTATAAAATCAGATTAAGACTTTTTAATATCTTTTCTTATTTCTTCATTTTCCCAAAATGGATTATCAACTTTTAATACTTTAAGACCCCGCGGACACCCTGTTTTTATGTGCGTCTATTTCGCTTTAGACGCGCGAATGCATTCAAAATGTTCAAGCGTAAACTAGACGCGATAGACGCAAATTTGATGCTCTATTCGCGTTTGTTGTGAATTATTCTCCATTTATAACATGTTGTAGTTCCACTGCTGGACACTGGGTGGAGTGTGGGTTTTAATAGCTATACAGGAAGTCAGGTGTAACTAATGAGGGAAGCAAACAAATTTTGACCGTGTCAGGATCGCATGCAAACTAGTGGATTATAGTGTGCTTTGGCATCGGAACTGAGACAAATAAAGCCGATAAATGCAAACGCTACTCCACAGATAAATGCTACTCCACAGACTATAGACCGAACAAATACAATAAACCTCACTGCTATATAAGTGCTATGCGTGACCCTGGACCAGTCACGTGGGTCATTTTTAATTTCAATTAAAATTTAGATGTATACATCAAGGCTGAATAATATATCAGGCTGAATAAATCATCTTTCCATTGATGTGTGGTTTTGTTTGGATATGACAATATTTGGTCGAGATACAAAATCTGGAATCTGAGGAGCAAAAAAATCTAAACATTGAGAAATCTCCTTTAAAGTTGTGCATTTATGTTCACGATTGTGCTGCATTCATTCACATAAATACATGTTTTATATATTTACGGTAGGAAATTTACTAAATATCTTCATGGAACATGATCTTAATATCCTCATGATTTTTGGCATAAAGAAAAATGTATAATTTTGACTCATACAATGTATTGTTGGCTATTGCCACAGATATACCCGTGCGACTCCAGACTGGTTTGTGGTCCAGGGTCACACGTATATTGCTATAGTGGCTGGTAAGTGTGAACGCACCAGATTGGCCGCTAACCGCAGCATGTGAGTGGCTCCCAGGTTTTCCACGGTCTCTTATCGACTCCCGGCTTTCACGAACACGCCGACTTTAGAGACGGGGAGTAGTTCTCCAGAGAGGCCACGAGGAGGCCGCTGGAAGCTTGGACACCTGCACCAGACCACAGTGTCAGACGTTAGCAGTGGGTCATGTGACCTGACACACACACACACACACACACACGCTCCCTTCACCTGGACGTCCTGTGGCGTGAGGGCCGGCGGAGCTGCAGGCTTTCGGGTCAGCAGAGGTTCGGTCAGCGCCTCGCTCCTCCTGGCGGAGGCGTAGCAGCGTCTCTGGGGAGATAATAATAGTAATTATTATTAAATGTTATTATTATTATAATACTAGTAGAGGTGGTCGCTTTCAAAACACCCCTTCGTGAAGCTTACAACAAGATTTGTGTGTAGGGGGGGAAACATTATTATTAAATTATTAAATGTTATTATTATTATTATTATTTTATGTTTTTATTAATTAAATTAATTAGACATTCTTTTTGACTATTACAATTGAATTAAACCATTAAAATGAATCCACCAGAACACAGATAATTACATAAACAATAAAACTGAATTTGAGGAAGAAAATATAAATAATTTCATTTAAAAAAAGAATTCCCCCAATTCCATTTATTTTTTTTCCCATTTAATTTTTCTAGATTATATATATATATATTTTTTTCGTTTTAATTTTTGGGACTCCATTTTAATGGTTAAATATTTTTTTTAGTAATAAAAAAGCATGTTTAATTCATTGAAATCATGAAACTTTAAAATGTGTCTGACAAATATTACCTATTTAGGGCCCTATTAAATATTATAATTTTCTTCCTCAAAATTCCGCTTTATTTTTTAACCAAATTCTGTGTCCGGGATTCCATTTTAATGTTTTAATTAAATACAAAATAATTAATAATAAATAAAAAAAATGTCTAATTAATTGAATTCATAAAAGAACCATTTTAATAATTAAAACAATCATTTCTATGAAATATCCCCCCCACACACACACACAAATTCTGTGTTGTTTATTTTCTCGTACTCAAATGAACACTTAATTCAATTTATATTTTAATCATAATGAAATTAAATTTTTATTATTATATTGAGAGGTATCTAAATTATACTGTACAACAGTAATGTATTTCTTTAGTAAAAAAAATTGTTTTCTATGTAATACTTTATAATTATATAATTCAGAGAAGATATGCAAGAGGAGGTGATTATGATACATAATTTATAATAAATACTGCAATATTCCATAACAAAAAAGAATAGTCAGTTTTGATTTCATGGTGACTTTAAGACTATAATGTAACGCAATAGCTGTCGAATAACTTCCCGATCAATATGAGTGGACATAACATAAAAACATTGACTGACTTCAACTAAAATGCATATTTAAACTTAAAGCGATAGTTCACCCAAAAAAATAAAAATGTGTCATGTTGTTTCAAACCTGTATGAGTTTCTTTCTTCTGTCGAACACAAAAGAAGATATTTTGAAGAATGTCGGCAGAAGAAAGAAACTCATACAGGTTTGAAACAACATAAGGGTGAATAAATTATGACAACGTTTACATTTTTTAGGTGAACTGTCCCTTTAAGAAATGTTGCGCAATCCACTTGCCTTAATAAAAATTGAGTAAAATCAAAAGGCCGTTATTAGTGTAGAACATTTACCCCAAAGTTTACTTTTTTATTTGGTCAATTTTCAATATGTTTTCAAACCTAGAAATCACAATTGTTAATGTCATCCCTGAGATCCCTGGGATTTCCTACGAACCCAGACTCCATCATCTTATTGTTTTTTATCTAAAGGTCTCATCGTGATCCTGGACGACGACGATGATGATGATGATGATGACCGGGTCAAAGGTCACATATGTGCCTGAAAGTACAGTATCAGTGTGTGTGTGTGTGTCACGGTGACCTCATCGCAGAAACAGCAGCAGATTCACAATAAACCCGCACTAAGAGGACACCAGGATCTGAAGGGTCCGTGATCAGTGTGTTCGGGTGTTTAATAAGAGAGGAAAGTGTCCACCAGCGGCTCGCGGTCCAAACACCGGCTCATCAATGACACTAGCAGCGTTAGCCTGCCGCACTGCACCGGGGCGCTGGTGCTGGCCCTAAACCGCGCTCGTGTGTTTAAAACTCGACCTGTAGACAGCGAGGAGAAAGCCGTGCAGTGTGAGAGAGGAGGACTCACGGAGAGATGAGCGAAACCTCTGAAGCCCGTCATGACTCTGGTCTCTCCTTCAGCCGCGGGGGAACTCTGCTAATGCTATGGCCGACCCGGAGACCTACCCACAATACACTGCGCCGAAGCCACGCGCCATATATGGACACACCGGAACCAAGAGCGGCCCGGGGCGTTCTGACATTTATAAAATCTAAAACGAGTTTATTTTTTTTTACATGCATAATAAATTATTAAATTATAAATAAATATGAAAAAAATAAAAAATACGTTAAACTATTTAAAATGTACACTAATGTTTATATATATTAGCCAAAAACAAACCAAGATTGAGCTGATTTACTACAACAACGAAAAAAATTATAATAATTTTTACATTTTAAAGGAACATCTGCTCATATAATTGAAAACAACCAGAATGTGCAACACACCCACACACACACACACACACACACACACACACACACACACACACACACACACACACACACACATATATATATATATACATGCTCCCGGTGATGCACGAGCGGAGGAGAGCCAGACACACAGTCGAATATATTTTACGTTTAAGACAGAAGACTCTTAGAGGATTGTGTTTTTTTTTTTTTAATATATATATATATATATATATATATATATATATATATTTAAACGTTATTTATTTGTGTAAATTTCAGTTCATTTAATTAGTCATATAATCACCCTATTTTAGCTTGCTCATTAAAAAACATCAAGTATGCATTTGATTATATTGTTTGTGCCCTCATTATGTAGTTTTTTGTTAAACGTTTGTTTCCTCTTTTTCGTCTCGTTTTGATGACGCAACACGGAGCGACACGACGCACGGACTGAACGCTCGCTCGCCGTGCGAATCACGCGTTGAATCTGTCGGTCCTCCGTGAAGCAACGCACGCCGAGAGGACTGACCGCGATTACACACACACATCTGACGCGTGCAGACATTGTGCTTGCCTTTTAATCATAGGCTTTAACTTGTGTCTAGATAATCTCCATCATGTGTGTGTGTAGTGTATCTGACTGTACATCCAACACCTGCTTTTCTATCATGTTACACTATTGGTTTGTTTCTACTGGTGTTTTAATGGCTATTTACCGGCGCACATCCTGAAATCCCTCGTCTCAAGTGTGTGACTCACACACACACACACGTGTTCAACAACAACAGCAGCAGCCCGCGATCTGTCACGTGTTTATATGTTGACGCAGGAGCTCATGCTTCTCTGGTCCAGTTAGAGATCTCACTGTACATGTGAATGACTCAGTGTAACTCACACACACTGTTCTCTGTTCTCTCTCTTCCAGGCTGAGTGTTAAACACTTGTGTGTTTTCAGCTCCCTGAAGTTGAATGCACAGAAAAATCATGTGGTAAAGTCAAGTTGTTTTTCATCTGAGAAATAAAATTATGTCTGACGTATACGAGCCTTTAAATTGCAACCATGCTCTTATATCATCAAGACTTGCTTATTGTAAGTAACTCTTTATATGTATTAGTCAAGCGCTATGGCTGCAAAAGGTTCAAAACGCCGCAGCGAGATTATTAACGAATAACGATTATTAACACGTGAACTCCGTCCTTGGTCTCTCCCTGTACAATATAGGATTGATTTTAAACTTCTTTTACTGGTTTTCTCCGGAATTGCATGTTTAGGCCTATATCTCGCAATTCTGACTGTATAACACGCAATTGCGAGTTTATATCGCAATTCTGACATATTTTATACAGACATATTGTCTTTTTTTTGCTTATAATTGGACTTTATATAACTCGCAATTGCTGGTTTATATCTGTTAACATGAGAAGTCGCAATTATTACAATATGTGGCGGAAACCAGCTTTAGCCTCTTTCCGTTCAATATGACACATTAAAAAAAATGTTTACGGTGTCCAGGATGCAGAAATATCTATTCTGTAATGTCATCTGTCGACGCGATGCCGGTAATCGGTTGCTTTCTGAACTGCTGTCTTTTATCTTGTGTAATGTATTTTGTTATTGAGAGGAACGCGCGTGCTGCACATATTTACGTATTCATCTACGTCACTCTCAGTAGCGTGGACCGCGTCGGGATGTTCGCTAATCGCTGAAAAATTATTTCCAACTTATTTTTACTTTCTAAGAACAATGAAAAAGAACATCGCCATGAATATATAATACCTTGAATCGTGTGTGTGTGTGTGTGTTTTTTTTACAGTCTCGTTATTACGCGTGTGCACGAGCTCGCTCGAGCATTACGGCTGCAGTTCACTTAACAATTCGCTAATAACTGGTTTCCGAATTACACAAAAGCCCACTTAACGTCCAGAAATCCAAACAAAAAATGAGACAAGAAAAGATGGTAAAAATGTAAGCTGTAATTCAGGTTCATTCATCATACAGTGGACACAATCAAGTTAAACACGGTGCATTGTGGGATACAGTACCCAGCACAATGTGCTCTGGCGTTGTATCCTGCAGATTTTGGCAAAAGTAGTCGGTAATTTGGGTATACATACAGAAAAATAAATCACATACTGTGCACAATATACGCAGACTATTCACGGCTCTGATGAATGTCAGTCATGTTTCAGTGTGTCTTCTGTGCTAGTTACTCGGCACAACAAAAAACGTCTAATAATAAATACAACAACAACAAAAAATCACAGTACAAACATGTACACCACAATACTTCATTAGTCACAGTCATGAGGAGCTCAGCGCACGACACTTGAACATCACACTGAACTGATACTGTGGAGACTTTATGGCGCAAAAACACACACACACACACACACTTACAATCACCACAGATATCCATGGATCCGTCTCCGCCTGACTCTGGGTCACACTGGAGACTGTAGCTTATGACATGAGTGTTTTCTGAAGACCGTCCAGTGCTCGGGTCAGGCCGTCTCCGGCCCTGCAGCGCACGGTCCGCGGATGCGTTCGCTCGGAGAGCCTGAAGGCCTTCGGTCCCGGGCCGGTTCTGCTGCCGGTGTGGTCCCGTCGCTCTCAGTCCACGGGGAACTCGGTCTCCAGGGCCGTCCCGGGACGGGTGTGTGTGTGTGTGTCCTTCAGGAGCCGCAGGGACACACAGCTGAGGCCAGCTTCGGCTGGTGGGCATCTCTCCCACGAGCTCCCAGCTGTCCGAGTCCTCGCAGTACCGCTCGATGGTGTCGTGGTACCTGTGTGTGTGTGTGTGTGTGTGTGTGTGTGTGTGTGTGTGTGTGTGTGTGTGTGTGTGTGTGTGTGTGGGGAGGAGGTCAGAAGAGCTGTCAAAATGGCTGAAAAGCTAAATTCAAAATTTCTTTCTTAAGGCGAGACACTACCGGTGAATAGGGTACAATTTTAAAGTAATAGATATCACCATGAAACTTCCTCAGTTGATTACTTACACAAGTTCATTAAAAAAATGTATTACAAGTTTTTGAAATTTGTATGTTTAATTATACAAATAAGGCATTATCTCATTAAATATGCGCAATTTTGCATATATTTTTGGTAGATAGATCTGAACATATGATAAAGCCAGAGGTGCAAAATTATTTTTTCATTTTGTTTACACACAAGATGAAAAAAGATGTTCAGAGGGATTTCAGGATATATGCTTTCATTACCTAGGAAATCAAAATATACTGTCCATAGCCTTAAAAAAAATCGATTTTCGCCATATTTTTTTGATTAAAATGTCACATAAATCAGGCCAGGAATTATTTATTAACAAATCCCTCTGAACATATCTTCAGAATACTGCTAAGTGTGTAACTGGAGAGTTTGGTGTACATCGGCGCTACATAGGCTGAGATGTTTCTACTGGAGAATGACAAAAAACTCATTTTGAGAAAAAGGCATTTAAAGATTTGTAATGTAAAAAAAATCATACTTTTTTAGTGGAAACAACTATTTACTGACACAATATCTTATCAAATCATTAGCAACAACAATACAAACCCACTAAATCACATCAAAACTTATAAACACAGCATTTATGGCCTTCAACTGAGCAGAAAAACAGTCAAAAACACACATCTGAATGTCAGAGCGCGTCACGTGATGCATCTGAAACCAATCACGGTGTCAGAAATTGACATCAGCCAATGAGAATTCGCTTTTAGGGTTAAATGACCATTGTACTTTCACGATTGGTTGCTGATTAAAAGGAAATGACCATATTTGGATCTGACAGCATTGTACAGGAGAGAGATCGCTTTCTAACGGTGTGTGTGATTAAAGGAAGCAGACAGAGATCGTGGAGGAGCAGGATGATTTATAACGCCAACTTTTGATGAATTTCGGAGAAATCTACAGACGCAAATAGACAAAGTGTAGTAAAATAAAGACCTAAATGTGTTTTTTGGACTTTTTATCACCACAAGTCTGAAAGAAGACATGTTATGAAGACAAATATCCAAAATCTCTAAATTGACCAGTGAAAAAAACGATGTTTTTGCCTGCCGTGTCTCGCCTTAGATATTAGCAAAATTCAAATTGTACTTGAATTCTAAAGGCAATATTTAGTGCTACGGGGGAAAGTGCTGTATGGTCTCCTATGTCCACAAGAGGGCGCAATAGCCCGACGGATCCCGAAAAATGTGCGGGTTTCAGGTCGGGTTCGGGTTAATGTTTAATGAACAGCCTCGGGTTCGGGTTTGTAACTAAGAAAAAACTAAATAGTCAGAAACCTCTCGGATTTCATTCAAAAATATCTTAATTTGTGTTACGAAGATGAACGAAGGTCTTACGGGTTTGGGACGACATGAGGGCGAGTAATTATTGACAGAAATTTCAATTTTGGCTGAACTAACCCTTTAAGTATCGGATCTCTGACGCTCAATATCAAAACAAGTCTGTAATGGGGGAACGTCCCCGGTGCAGAGTCGACCTGAGTGAAGTAGCGGGGTTTCTTTTAAACACTAGTTTCAGTCGCAGGTCTTCGCCTTTCAAATCTACTAAAATAAAAATAAATAAAGAGAGACATATGTGACCTGGACCACAAAACCGTCACATGGGTCAATTTCTTGAAATTGAGATGTATACATCACATGAAAGCTGAATAAATAAGCTTACATTGATGTGTGGTTTGTTATGATAGGACAAGATTTGGTCGAGATACAACTATTGAAAATCTGGAATCTGAGGAGCAAAAAAATGGAAACATTGAGAAAATCTCCTTTAAAGTTGTGCATTTATGTTCACGATTGTGCTGCATTCACTCACAAAAATACATGTTTTATATATTTACGGCAGAAAATTTACTAAATATCTTCATGGAACATGATCGTAATATCCTCATGATTTTTGGCATAAAAGAAAAATGGATAAATTTTGACCCTACAATGTATTGTTGGCTATTGCCACAGATATACCCGTGCGTCATGTGACTGGTTTTGGGTCTGAAATCCTTGCCAAATGTGGTGAACATTCAGTAACGTCACAGGACTCTAGTGTGGCATCATCTCTCACCTGTCCCATCCCTCCTCTCCTCCCAAAACGTAAATCTTCCCGTCCACCACGGCCACGCCGGGCCGGTAGCGCCTCTCCTTCATGGGCGCGCACATGGTCCACTGGTTGGTCTTGGGGTCGTAGCACTCGACTTATCCGTGTTCTCGGTGGACGCGTGCCAGCCGCCTGCAGAGGAACATCTGTGAGATCACTGCAAAACTTACATAGTATTTCTGTCTCGTTTCCTGTCCAAATATCAACATTCCTTAAATCGAGATGCATTTACTAGAGGAGTAAAACGACATAAGATATTATGGGGAATTAATTAAAATTAAGTGAGTTGATGCATAAAAAAAAAAGCTAAATTATCGTCCAATGGGGTGAGAAAAATACACTTAATTCAAACAGAAACAAGATTATTTTCTCACCCCATTGGCAGATAATTTAGCTCGTTTAAGCAAAAACTCACTTAATCTGTAAACCCTCAAAATACTGAATTGGTTTGAGTAGGACAAACTTAAATTAAACTAATTAGTTCAGTCAAATTAACTTTTATGAGTATTTAGCACTGAGTATTTAGCACAACTGATATATTTTACTTAAATTTAATATTTCATTGTTTTGAGTTTTATGAAATTATTTATTTTAATTTAGACGAACTTAAGTTTCACTGAAACGGCTGGGATGTCTATTTCCCAGCATGCTTTGCCGATGGCACTCGAAAGGGAGAGTAAATGCTAAAATTAAGTGTAATATAATGGTTTTTGTGCCAGATTACTGTTAAGTGGGAGATTTAGTAATGATTAATGTTTTGTTATGCTAGTTTAGAAGAATTTCAGTTAGTGTTGGTTTTAGGATAGTTAACATCATGGTGACCAGTGGAGTATGCGCTTGATTTGAGAGCAAATAATATCTTTATATTGTTACGCTCATACAGCAAGAGCTTCAGTATAACATGCTATTGCTAATATGATAACAAATTAGTATGTTAGCAAACTAGCTTGTTAAAGTGTATATTAATAAAAGAGTTCACATTGAGAATACATGAAAGTTTCAAGTTAAATTCATAAACTATTGTACTCAAACATTTCAAGTTAAGAACAATTAAATATATATTTACAAACTAAAAACCTTAAATTTTTTGAGTTTATGCCAACTTATTCGGGTTTAAAATAAAATGGCATAAGAAAAATGGCTTAAGAAATGTTTGATATTTGGACGGTACGAGCAGCATGTTCTGCAGTGTACAGGACGACACTCGTGACCCTGACGGACGAGAACTCAAGGTCTCCATATTCACCAATGACGTAGATCTTCCCCTTCAGGATGCAGGCGGCCGACCCCGAGCGGGCGATCTGCATGGGCGCCACCTCGGCCCACACGCAGGTTTTAGGGTTGTACACCTGCGCCAAGTCCGTGCCGTCGCCATCTTCTAAAACGGCTCCGCCTGTGGGATTCACAAGCGTTATCAATAGGGGTGTAACCATACCCTCATGTCACGATTCAATACACATCAAGATACGATAGTAATTGCGATAACTCCAAGACATATGATAAAAGGTTTACAAAAAATTAACTATTGATTAAAATGCTAAATTTGGTGTTACATTGTGTGTGTAAATGAATAGGACTTGGTGCTGGAAACCCAAAGCACGGGACAATATAGAGACACCAGAATAACAATATGCATGATTCTGAAGCTGAAAACAGAGTTATTTTAGACATATATGCTTGCACTGTCACTGACTAGATATATTTTAAATAATGTAGGCCATTTTTACTGGTAACATCAGACATTTGGCATTATCAGGACCATACCCGTCAACATTTGGGTACTAAAATACGGGAGATTTGAAGGGGGGGGGGGCTTGGTTAGAAAAACAAATTATGTGATTACTCACGATAAAAACCTTATGTTTTTAATATATTTTATAATGTCATAATTTCACATTTAATCTCCAAATGAATGTAGAAACAACAAAGACAGTATATTTTAAATATTTGTCTAAAAGGTAGGAAATTCTCTGTTCCCTTTGTTCTGTGATTAACTTTACTGACAGAAAGCTTTATTTGGCTACTGTCCCTTTAAGAGCAGCCGCCGCTGACATCTCACACGCGCCTCATTCTCTCACAACTCTTCTTTATGTTTGTAAGGTTGGAAATAATCAACAAAGACACTTGCTTTTCTCTCAGACATTTCCAGTACAGCAGTGCTAAGACTGATGTGGGCCTGTAGGCCAAAGCTTTTGGACAATGGGGGAAATTGTGATGGTCTGATTGGTCAGTTTGAATATCTCACACCTGAGTGTTAGTCACATGGTCGGGAGAGATGACAAAACAGGATTGCAAATGTTCTTCTGTCTCTTTTCTGGGGATGCTGAACTGGTCTTGAGACAGAGGCTCTGCCTTTGTCTCGCTCTTTCTCTCTCTCTCTCTCTCTCTCTCTCTCTCTCTCTTTCTCTCTCTCAGGTAATATTTTACATTTATGCTGGGTACATATGGTTTAAATTATCATTACATTACATCTATGTTGTAACTATTTTAAGTGTAAACGTAACCTTATTGCACATTTAACTTTTTTAATTCATGGAGTCAAATTAAAACGAGATAATTGCATATGAGAACATGTGTCTTATTTAACCAAATTACTTTTGAGACGCTGGAAAGACTTGAACACGCGCGTCCTTTACCGGCTTTTTGGAGACCGGAAGTCGGGCCGAATAGCCGGCTTTTAAATGTTAATTTAACTGTATAAAGTATAAAGTTGTATTTATTAGCTACGACGGTAAAACTACGACGGTAATAGCCTGCCGAGACCAAAGATATGAGACGCCGGTGTTAAAGTCAATGGAGCGCTGTGAAGAAGTGTCGGACCGCTGTGTGGGAGCTCGTTCTTGGCTGCGCTGTGATTGGTCAATCTACATTCTAGGGCGTGGCTTAGCCAAAGGCGAATTGAACTACTCCTTTAAACTCACATTTTTCACACACTTCTGAAACGGTTTGATTGGCAGTGATGCCTTTTAGACATGTATTGTCTATTTCTACATTATTTCCAGTGCACATGCTGTCCGTTCAGTTGTGTTTTACTCAGGAATCGAACGTTACGACAGTGCCTGGAGCTTGTGTTGGAGGAAACCTGCTACCTGTCACGTAGAGCAAACCCGTCCAGCGCCACCACAGCCGGACTGGTGACCGCCATCTTCACCGACTCCATGAACTGCCATGTGTTCGTGTGCGGATTATAACACTCAACCGAGTCCAGGCGAGAACGGCCCCTCCCAGCCGCCCACAGCGAACACATACCCGTCCAACATCACCAGCCCTGGGGAACAACACTGGTTACGCCAGCTTCTCAAACTTGTTTATTACAAACAACGGTAAGAAATGATATATATGTGACCCTGGACCACAAAACCAGTCACATGGGTCAACTTTTTGAAATTGAGATTTAGATATCACATGAAAGCTGAATAAATAAGCTTTCCATTGATGTGTGGTTTGTTATGATAGGACAATATTTGGTCGAGACACAACTATTGTAAATCTGGAATCTGAGGGAGCAAAAAAATCTAAACATTGAGAAAATCTCCTTTAAAGTTGTGCATTTATGTTCACGATTGTGCTGCACTCACTCACACAAACACATGTTTATATATTTACAGTAGGAAACTTACTAAATATCTTCATGGAACATGATCATAATATCCTAATGATTTTTGGCATAAAGAAAAATCGATAATTTTGACCCTACAATGTATTGTTGGCTATTGCCACAGAAATACCCGTGCGATTCGTGACTGGTTTTGTGGTCCAGGGTCACATATAAATGAAAATGTGCGTTTTTGTTGTTGTTTTTTTTACTTCATCGGAATGGTACGAAACTTGGTAAAGGTTTTGGCACACAAAAAAGAAAAATCATGAAAAAAAAGTCACACATAGGCTCCTCGCGGTCATAAATGAGCGCATTGGAAATTTTCATCTAGTGGAAACCCATGGTACTGCAGCCAAACTAAATCTCACTGAAAGCTCATTTTTTTGAGATATCAAGTTCAAATTTGGAACAAAACTTGTTTAAATTTATGGCTTTGTTTTTCTTGCCGTAAATGTGTTTTTGAAAATATATATTTCATATAAAAATTATAAATTTTTGCACATTTTCTATAACAATAAACGTAAAATTCTGTACCTTTTTTTAAGTTAGATTTTTTTTTTTACTTTCTTTCACTTCAGCAATAATCTGCCAAGTGTGGTCTTTGAATAGAGATCAAACTGAAGTCTGCGCTCTAAAGCAGTCGAGATTTACGACGAGTTTGAGTTGGAAGTTTAATGTTCAGGTCTATGCTCAAAACATGAATAAATGGATTATAACTACAGCGTAATATAATGTAGTGCCATAAAATATTAAATAAAAAAACATTATCAAACTGAAATATAGTACATTCCTTTCAATGAAAAAAAAAAAAACGGTCATTTTTTGACCGACACTCGAAGAGCACAGATTAAAGATGTGAAACTTTGACTCGTTGCAAACACCGGTGTCGTTCCACTGCCCGTTCATGACTTCTGGAGCTGAAGGGGACGCAGCAGAAGTTGCTCTCTTGCGTAAGTTTGTGCAGATGTGGTGTGTGTTACCCAGTTCTGATCGAGCCACGTTCATGGTGCCATCTCTAACCAGGAGTCAAAACACGGGTCATAGCGCCACATCTCTCGACTGGCCGAGCCGTCTGGAAACTCACCGCCAGCCAGATACAGCATAGAGCCTGGAAACACACACCACACACCACCACACACAAACACACACCACACACACACACCACACACACACACACAACACACACAACACACACACTTGACACACACACACACACACACACACACACACACACACACACACACACACACACACACACACACACCACACACACACACACACACACACACACACACACACACACACACACACACACACACTGGTGCAAACTACATTATGAGGACTCTCCATAGGCGTAATGGTTTTTATACTGTATATGCTGTCCCCTTACACTGCCTCTATCCCTAAACCTACCCATCACACACACACACACACACACACACACACACACACACACACACACACACACACACACACACACACACACACAACACACACACTGCCTCTATCCCTAAACCTGCCCATCACAGGAAACATTCTGCATTTTTACATTTTTAATAAAAACATTGTTTTTTTTAATGTTTTTTAAGCTATTTGAATTACGAGGACTCATGACATGTCTTCATATACAACGTTTAAGTTGTAATACACATGTCATCATACAAATTTGTGTCCTCATAAATCATATAAACAAGCACACACACACACACACACCTCTGATCACTGGCACCTGAATTCTTGGGTAAACGACAACTCATTTACACTACCAACAAAAAGTAGTTTTTTAAAGAAATTTTAATTTCGCAATGATGCATCAAATTGATCAGTTAATACTTTTATATTACAACAAAAGATTACAATTCTAAATAAATTGCAGTTGTTATATCACACATGAAATATGAAGCTGCATAAGGTAAAGAGATTAGGGTTTTGTTTTTAAAGAAAGTAGCCCTTTTATTCCACAAGGATGCATTAAACCGATCAAAAGTGACAAGTGAAAAATGTATATTCTTACAACATATTTTTTTTATTTAAAATAAATATGGTTCTTTTGAACTTTTATTCATCAAATAAATAAAAAAGGGCATTTTTTAATATAACTGATAGTATTTGTCTGACAGAAGAATGTCATATACACCTAGGATGACTTCAGGAGGGAGAGTAAATCATGGGATTATTTTCAGTTTTGTGTGAACTACCCCCTTTAACATCGCGCATCTGCAGTGAAAGGCTAAGCTCAGAGTCGCCCCCGAGTGGCTGTAGAGAGCATCCCGGCGCCTGATGATCCTCCACCGCTACTCACCAGAGACGACGAGGCCGTGTTTGCTGACAGGCGAAGGGCAGGCACGCCAGACTCTTCCACTGGCTGGTGAGCGGGTCGAAACTCTCCACGCTGCGCAGGACGACCTTATCATCCTCTCCTCCGACTGTCACAATCACCTCCGCTGTGCCTGACACACACACACACACACACACACCGCGCCACACACACAAACACACACACACACACGCACACACACACGCACACAACACACACACACACACATCACACACACACACACACACACACACACACACACACACACACACACACAGAGAGTTTCAATGACTACTATCATTGTAAAATGTGGAAAATGGACTCCAATCACTCACTGCATTCAGTAATGTAGCTCAAACCGATCTGTCTAATTACAATGACAAAATATGGTAACACTTTATTTGACAGTGTCCTTGTTACATAAGTTACATGTACTTATCATAGTAATAACAGTAAATTACGCATAATTACATGCAATTAACCCTCAAACAAAACCTAATCCTAACCGTAACCTGTCACGTAGACCGTATTGTTGTAAATTATTATAACTCAGTACTTAAATATTATATTACACTAACAATGACACCTTAAAATAAAGTGTAACCCACTTTATTTTAAGGTGACGTTGTTACATTGTACGTACTCAAATAAAACACTCAGTAACTATAATGAACTACATGTACTTACTATAGACCCATTTTGCGCCGACGTCACGGCAAAACAGAGAAACTGAGGCGGCCAATACAAACCAGCACAGATTCGGCCACATAATAAGGAGCTTAAATTATTATTAAATGTCATCTTGTTGTGTTGTTGGGTTCTAGAATCGACGGAATTTGACATTTTATCGCATAATGTTTTCTAAATTATTGTGATTATTTGTGAATCGTCTATGATTGTAGTTTTGATTGACTGTGACTAGACTTTTTGAAGAACCTGGTGAGAAAGCGTAATCAAATACATAGTTAAATAATTAATAAGCTGTATCTGGAATTTTTATTGCAAGAAAATATTCACATGATTAAAATTGCACCGTAATGTCACTCTTAACATCGCCGCTGGATATGCAGAACCTCGGGTCGTACCACTCAAGTCTTGTACGTGAGCATTCATCACATCTAAATATTTATATACACTCAGTTTCTCTATCGGGTCGGTGTAGAAGTCGGCACCTCGACCGGGGGCGGCGTAACGTTAATCCTGCAGATCGCCCATCATTGAGTGAGCGAGTACGGGTCGGCCAATCTGCTTCCGTCCATTAAAATTAACTCTTGTAAATAACAATCGCGGTCCAGGGGCCGGTTTCACAAAGCTATTTTATAGACCGGTCTATAGTGTTAGACAAGTCTAAAGTTTGCTCATAGACTAGTCTAATGCAAGTTAGACTGTTTCACAAAAATAAAGACTGACTTAATTTAGACCAAAAAAATGAGACACCTTATTGTCAGGCTAACTTAACTCTATGTTACCTTGGCAACCAGCAGTAACAATCAGTTGCATCACAAAACAGCCAAAAGAAAAGGGAAAATGGCTCATAATTTGTGGTTTGCAGACGACGTGGAGAGCGCTGAGAAGGGAACGGGTTTTTAGGGACCGCAGTAACCTACTCGTAAATATATAATAATGAGGACTTCATCGTCGGTTTCGTTTTTGTATCTTTTCTGTACGTCTTTAGCGCTCAACGTCGGTCGGATTAACGCTGCTAAACTGTCATAGCAATCTTTTTCCAAACATTTCTTCTTGTTACTACATTCTCCACTAAATTTACCCGAGTAAAATGTCCTTGTACCTGTTCATACTCCTCCAACAAACACATAATTTTCTGTTGATTTTCAAAATGATCTGAATCGAATTTGGAAAAGTCATGCCAAGTTCGAAAAAATTAAGAGTTTGAAAAAGTATGTTTTCAACAAACAACAACAAACAAGCTTTTATTTAAAAGCTATTAGCATTTTTTGAAATGTCATTATACTTTTTTGACACACAAGGTAAGTACTTAAAGGGCCATGGTGCCGATGACACATACCAAATTTCATAAGCCTGGTTGTGTGGTCCAGCGTCACACATATAAGATATCAAAAAGCCCCTGCAGAATTACACTATAAGGTGTCATAAGGCTTTTCAGTCCGATTTGAGCCGTCAATACGATTGCTAACGGGTTATTTGTAGCGTGTGTGTAAGTGTGGTCGATCCTGCACAAGTCTAGATGCTCATGGACAGTGTGTGTTCACTCTGTGGCGCGCCGGGGGCCGAGCCCGGGGTCCGTACACAGCTCTCCTCGCTCGGTCCTGCAGCAGAAGATAGTCCTTGGCTTCAGAGATCAGCTTCTGGCACTTCAGCGACTCCTTCACCACGTCCAGCGTCTCCACCACGTCATTGAATGTAGTACGGACTGTATGAGCGGCAGCCGGATGTGCTCGAGAACCTGCGAAACACACTCACAATCACACCAGTTCAGGGATAAACCTGCAAAACACACACTCAATCACACCAGTTCAGGGATAAACCTGCAAAAACACACTCACAATCACACCAGTTCAGGGATAAACCTGCAAAACACACTTCACAATCACACCAGTTTAGGGATAAACCTGCAAAAACACACTCACAATCACACCAGTTCAGGGATAAACCTGCAAAAACACACTCACAATCACACCAGTTTAGGGATAAACCTGCAAAACACACTCACAATCACACCAGTTTAGGGATAAACCTGCAAAACACACTCACAATCACACCAAGTTCAGGGATAAACCTGCGAAACACACTCACAATCACACCAGTTTAGGGATAAATCCTGCAAAACACACTCACAATCACACCAGTTCAGGGATGATCCTGCAAAACACACTCACAATCACACCAGTTTAGGGATAAACCTGCAAAACACAACTCACAATCACACCAGTTTAGGGATAAACCTGCAAAAACACACTCACAATCACACCAGTTCAGGGATAAACCTGCAAAACACACTCACAATCACAACCAGTTCAGGGATAAACCTGCAAAACACACTCACAATCACACCAGTTTAGGGATAAACCTGCAAAACACACTCACAATCACACCAGTTCAGGGATAAACCTGCAAAACACACTCACAATCACACCAGTTTAGGGATAAACCTGCAAAACACACACTCAATCACATCCCAGTTTAGGGATAAACCTGCAAAACACACTCACAATCACACTCAGTTCAGGGATAAACCTGCGAAACACACTCACACAATCACACCAGTTCAGGGGATAAACCTGCAAAACACACACTCAATCACACCAGTTCAGGGATAAACCTGCCCAAACACACACTCAATCACACCAGTTTCAGGGATAAACCTGCCAAACACACACTCAATCACACCAGTTCAGGGATAAACCTGCCAAACACACACTCAATCACACCAGTTCAGGGATGATCCTGCAGAACACACTCACAATCACACCAGTTCAGGGAATTATCCTGCAAAAACACACTCACAATCACACAGTTTAGGGATAAACCTGCAAAACACACTCACAATCACACCAGTTCAGGGATAAACCTGCAAAACACACACTCAATCATCACCAGTTCAGGGATAAACCTGCAAAACACACTCACAATCACACCAGTTCAGGGATAAACCTGCAAAACACACTCACAATCACACCAGTTCAGGGATGAACCTGCAGAACACACTCACAATCACACCAGTTCAGGGATAAACCTGCAAAACACACTCACAATCACACCAGTTCAGGGATAAACCTGCAAAACACACTCACAATCACACCAGTTCAGGGATATAAACCTGCGAAACACACACTCAATCACACCAGTTCAGGGATGAACCTGCAAAACACACTCTCAATCACACCAGTTCAGGGATGATCCTGCAAAACACACACTCAATCACACCAGTTCAGGGATGATCCTGCAAAACACACACTCAATCACACCAGTTCAGGGATGAACCTGCAGAACACACTCTCAATCACACCAGTTCAGGGATGAACCTGCAGAACACACACTCACAAATCACACCAGTTCAGGGATGATCCTGCAAAACACACACTCAATCACACCAGTTCAGGATGATCCTGCAAAACACACACTCAATCACACCAGTTCAGGGATAAACCTGCAAAACACACTCACAATCACACCAGTTCAGGGATAAACCTGCAAAACACTCTCACAATCACACCAGTTCAGTGATAAACCTGCAAAACACACACTCAATCACACCAGTTCAGTGATAAACCTGCAAAACACACACTCAATCACACCAGTTCAGTGATAAACCTGCAAAACACACACTCAATCACACCAGTTCAGGGATGATCCTGCGAAACACACTCACAATCACACCAGTTCAGGGATAAACCTGCAGAACACACACTCACAATCACAACAGTTCAGGGATAACCTGTGAAACACACACCTTAATCACAACCAGTTCAGGGATGAACCATGCAGAACACACTCACAATCACACCAGTTCAGGGATAAACCTGCGAAACACACACTCAATCACACCAGTTCAGGGATAAACCTGCAAAACACACACTCAATCACACCAGTTCAGGGATGATCCTGCAGAACACACACACTCACAATCACACCAGTTCAGGGATGAACCTGCAGAACACACACTCAATCACACCAGTTCAGGGATGATCCTGCAAAACACACTCACAATCACACCAGTTCAGGGATAAACCTGCAAAACACACTCACATATCACACCAGTTCAGGGATGATCCTGCAAAACACACACTCAATCACACCAGTTCAGGGATAAACCTGCAAAAACACACTCACAATCACACCAGTTCAGGGTTGATCCTGCAAAACACACACTCAATCACACCAGTTCATGGATAAACCTGCAAAACACACTCACAATCACACACCAGTTCAGGGATAAACCTGCAGAACACACACTCACAATCACACCAGTTCAGGGATAAACCTGCAAAACACACTCACAATCACACCAGTTCAGGGATGATCCTGCAAAACACACACTCAATCACACCCAGTTCAGGGATAAACCTGCAAAACACACTCACAATCACAACCAGTTCAGGGATGAACCTGCAGAACACACACTCACAATCACACCAGTTCAGGGTATAAACCTGCAAAACACACTCACAATCACACCAGTTCAGGGATGATCCTGCAAAACACACACTCAATTCACACCAGTTCAGGGATAAACCTGCAAAAACACACACTCAACTCATCAACCAGTTCAGGGATAAACCTGCAAAACACACTCACAATCACACCAGTTCAGGGGATGAACCTGCAGAACACACACTCACAATCACACCAGTTCAGGGATGATCCTGCAGAACACACACTCAATCACACCAGTTCAGGGATTGATCCTGCAGAACACACACTCAATCACACCAGTTCAGGGATGATCCTGCAGAACACACACTCAATCACACCAGTTCAGGGATGATCCTGCAGAACACACACTCAATTCACACCAGTTCAGGGATGATCCTGCAAAACACACACTCAATCACACCAGTTCAGGGATAAACCTGCAAAACACACTCACAATCACACACAGTTCAGGGATGAACCTGCAGAACACACACTCACAATCACACCAGTTCAGGGATGATCCTGCAGAACACACTACACAATCACACCAGTTCAGGGATGAACCTGCAGAACACACAACTCACAATCACACACAGTTCAGGGATGATCCTGCAAAACACACACTCAATCACACCAGTTCAGGGATGATCCTGCAAAACACACACTCAATCACACCAGTTCAGGGATGATCCTGCAAAACACACACTCAATCACACCAGTTCAGGGATAAACCTGCAAAACACACACTCAATCACACCAGTTCAGGGATAAACCTGCAAAACACACTCACAATCACACCAGTTCAGGGATAAACCTGCGAAACACACTCTCAATCACACCAGTTCAGGGATGATCCTGCAAAACACACACTCAATCACACCAGTTCAGGGATGATCCTGCAAAACACACTCACAATCACACCAGTTCAGGGATGAACCTGCAGAACACACACTCACAATCACACCAGTTCAGGGATGAACCTGCAGAACACACACTCACAATCACACCAGTTCAGGGATGAACCTGCAAAACACACACTCACAATCACACCAGTTCAGGGATGATCCTGCAGAACACACACTCAATCACACCAGTTCAGGGATGATCCTGCAGAACACACACTCAATCACACCAGTTCAGGGATGAACCTGCAGAACACACACTCACAATCACACCAGTTCAGGGATGATCCTGCGAAACACACTCACAATCACACCAGTTCAGGGATGAACCTGCAGAACACACACTCACAATCACACCAGTTCAGGGATGATCCTGCAGAACACACTCACAATCACACCAGTTCAGGGATAAACCTGCAAAACACACTCAATCACACCAGTTCAGGGATAAACCTGCAAAACACACTCACAATCACACCAGTTCAGGGATAAACCTGCAAAACACACACTCACAATCACACCAGTTCAGGGATGAACCTGCAGAACACACACTCACAATCACACCAGTTCAGGGATGAACCTGCAGAACACACACTCACAATCACACCAGTTCAGGGATGAACCTGCAAAACACACACTCACAATCACACCAGTTCAGGGATGAACCTGCAGAACACACACTCACAATCACACCAGTTCAGGGATGATCCTGCAAAACACACACTCAATCACACCAGTTCAGGGATGATCCTGCAAAACACACACTCAATCACACCAGTTCAGGGATGATCCTGCAAAACACACACTCAATCACACCAGTTCAGGGATAAACCTGCAAAACACACACTCAATCACACCAGTTCAGGGATAAACCTGCAAAACACACTCTCAATCACACCAGTTCAGGGATAAACCTGCAAAACACACACTCAATCACACCAGTTCAGGGATAAACCTGCAAAACACACACTCAATCACACCAGTTCAGGGATAAACCTGCAAAACACACACTCAATCACACCAGTTCAGGGATGATCCTGCAAAACACACACTCAATCACACCAGTTCAGGGATGATCCTGCAAAACACACTCACAATCACACCAGTTCAGGGATGATCCTGCAAAACACACACTCAATCACACCAGTTCAGGGTGTAGTGGCTATTTTATGATATCCATTGATCTTTAGTAAAATATAGATGATTCAAAGAATGTCACATGTGTGACTCTCACTTGTTAGTGTGAGAAGATTCTGTTTATGTACCTGGGAAGGCAGAAGGGAGAGACACTCCAGAGAACAGACGAACAAGGACCTCTGACCTAGATGTCAGAAGGCCATTTGATGTAGGGGGGGCTTAGTGACGAATCTAAACTTGTGTTATGGCTTCCTCGTCTATGGAAAACTACTGAATGGAAGACTACTGGGAGGATGGCTCTGGCAAGAAGACCTTGGAAGAGCTAGGAGATAAAAGCTGGTTCAGTCTGTCTGGGGGTGTGTCACTCTTCTGCACAGGGTAACAACTGTGTATTAGACTGCTCCTATTCTTGCAAGAATAAATACTTCTATTTTATAATTTGACTCTGAGTGTCCCTTACGCAGTGATGTTTGTTTGATGAATTTTTGCCACAACAAGGGATAAACCTGCAAAACACACTCACAATCACACCAGTTCAGGGATAAACCTGCAAAACACACTCACAATCACACCAGTTCAGGGATGAACCTGCAAAACACACTCACAATCACACCAGTTCAGGGATAAACCTGCAAAACACACTCACAATCACACCAGTTCAGGGATAAACTTGTGAAATACACACTTAATCACACCAGTTCAGGGATGAACCTGCAAAACACACTCACAATCACACCAGTTCAGGGATGAACCTGAAAAACACACTCTTACAATCACACCAGTTCAGGGATGAACCTGCAAAACACACTCACAATCACACCAGTTCAGGGATGATCCTGCAAAACACACTCACAATCACACCAGTTCAGGGATGAACCTGCAAAACACACTCACAATCACACCAGTTCAGGGATGATCCTGCAAAACACACTCACAATCACACCAGTTCAGGGATAAACCTGCAAAACACACTCACAATCACACCAGTTCAGGGATGAACCTGCAAAACACACTCACAATCACACCAGTTCAGGGATAAACCTGCAGAACACACTCACAATCACACCAGTTCAGGGATAAACCTGCAAAACACACTCACAATCACACCAGTTCAGGGATAAACCTGCAAAACACACACTCAATCACACCAGTTCAGTGATAAACCTGCAAAACACACTCACAATCACACCAGTTCAGGGATGATCCTGCAAAACACACTCACAATCACACCAGTTCAGGGATGATCCTGCAAAACACACACTCAATCACACCAGTTCAGGGATGATCCTGCAAAACACACACTCAATCACACCAGTTCAGGGATAAACCTGCAAAACACACTCACAATCACACCAGTTCAGGGATGATCCTGCAAAACACACTCACAATCACACCAGTTCAGGGATAAACCTGCAAAACACACACTCAATCACACCAGTTCAGTGATAAACCTGCAAAACACACTCACAATCACACCAGTTCAGGGATGATCCTGCAAAACACACTCACAATCACACCAGTTCAGGGATAAACCTGCAAAACACACACTCAATCACACCAGTTCAGGGATAAACCTGCAAAACACACTCACAATCACACCAGTTCAGTGATAAACCTGCAAAACACACACTCAATCACACCAGTTCAGGGATGAACCTGCAAAACACACACTCAATCACACACTCAAAAAAATAAATTGTTGAATGAACATGATTTAATCGTATCACCCATTATGCATCTAAGCAAGATTTGAATATTTTATTTGAACACAATATTGGTTTGTAAATTGAACATGATTGTAATATGTCAATGCAACTTCTTTGCAACTAATTGAATCAACATGTTTGTATTGTGTTAGACGAATCAAATGTATTCTCATTCACTCAAAGCACAGGAAAGCAGAATCACCAAATGAGAAAATCTAATTTTTAAGTCACCATTATGGAGATCAGTGTGTGTGTTTTAGTTGGGCTCTTCACCCTTAAATTATAAACTTTAAGTTTTGTTTGACTGCTGTACATAAGTTATAACAGCCAGATGAACAAATAGGAACGGTGATCTGATGGTGTTGGTTGTGTATTAACATAACCATTATTTCACAATCATTTAACCTGAATCACTGAACTCATATAGAGTCCAATTTATGATTTAGGTTTATTTTATTAATTTCAGCTGCATAATATGTTTAGCCTTATCAATGAAATTAAACGATCAAATCAATAAAAAAAAATATATATATACACATTTCTTTTTTAGGCACACACAGACATCAATATTTAACGTATGAATCTCAGGAATGGTGAGAAACAGATCACCTTTGATCATAAGCTCATTATTTATTCATGCAGCAATGCATGATGGGAGCTATGAATGAGTTTTGATTGGTGCAACACAGAATGCACTGCAACATGCTTTATAAATGTCACCATTGTTGAGATACATACACTGATTCTTGATGTCTGTGTGTGCCCAAAAAAGAATTGTGTATATATATTTTTTTATTTGTATTGATTTGATCGTTTTAATTTCATTGAAAAGGCTAAACCTATTATGCAGCTAAAATTAATAAATTAAACCTAACTCATAAATTGGACTCCATATGAGTTCAGTGATTCTGGCTAAATGATTGTGAAATAATGGTTATGTTAATACACAACCAACACCATCAGATCACCGTTCCTATTTGTTCATCTGGCTGTTATAACTTATGTACAGCAGTCAAACAAAACTTAAAGTTAATAATTTAAGGGTGAAGAGCACAACTAAAACACACACTGATCTCCATAATGGTGACTTAAAAATTTGATTTTCTCCTTTGGTGATTCTGCTTTCCTGTGCTTTGAGTGAATGAGAATACATTTGATTCGTCTAACACAATACAAACATGTTGATTCAATTAGTTGCAAAGAAGTTGCATTGACATATTACAATCATGTTCAATTTACAAACCAATATTGTGTTCAAATAAAATATTCAAATCTTGCTTAGATGCATAATGGGTGATACGATTAAATCATGTTCATTCAACAATTTATTTTTTTGAGTGCACCAGTTCAGGATAAACCTGCAAAACACACTCACAATCACACCAGTTCAGGGATAAACCTGCAAAACACACACTCAATCACACCAGTTCAGTGATAAACCTGCAAAACACACACTCAATCACACCAGTTCAGGGATAAACCTGCAGAACACACTCACAATCACACAGGTTCAGTGATAAACCTGCAAAACACACTCACAATCACACCAGTTCAGTGATAAACCTGCAAAACACACACTCAATCACACCAGTTCAGGGATGATCCTGCAAAACACACACTCAATCACACCAGTTCAGGGATAAACCTGCAAAACACACTCACAATCACACAGGTTCAGTGATAAACCTGCAAAACACACTCACAATCACACCAGTTCAGTGATAAACCTGCAAAACACACACTCAATCACACCAGTTCAGGGATGAACCTGCAAAACACACACTCACAATCACACCAGTTCAGGGATAAACCTGCAGAACACACACTCACAATCACACCAATTCAGGGATGAACCTGCAGAACACACACTCACAATCACACCAATTCAGGGATGAACCTGCAAAACACACTCTTTGGGTTTTCACACCGATGGGTTTGGTGAGTAAATGATGACAGAATTTAAATTTTCGGGTAAACAATTACTTTATGACCACATTATGATTAACTGTGACCATGATGCTCATCTTAGCAAACCTAAAATCATTCCTGAACATTCAGAACTGCATTAATTCCCATGAGATGTGCAATGAGCTTTTCTCAAGAGCTGCTACTAAGGTCTTTAAATAACTGCATAGCAACAACAATATGCAAACACAGCAATCCGATCCCATCCAATCAGGGCTCGTTTTGCGTTTCTCACAGAGTCCTGCGAAGAGACTGTTCTCTTCATAATCACAGCCTGTAAAGAGCATGTGACCTTTCATTAGTTCATCAAACACACAACGACGGCTAATCCCAGACATCTGCAGAGATCATGATACACAAACCCCCCTGCAAACGTGTCTCAGAAACAGTGTCTAACAGGTTATTTCCTATATGAACAACGTTTTATCCAACACTGTTAAAAGAAAAGAACATTTTTTTAAAGAACCTTTCACTGACAAGTTCATAAAATAGCCTCTTTTTTTAAATGTGAAGAACATCTTTACAATCTATAGAACTTTCATTCTATTATAAAATTCTTTTGTGGAATGGCAAGGTTCCATTGATGATCAAAGTTCTACATGGAACCTCCGATGCCGGTAAAGA
This sequence comes from Phoxinus dragarum, assembly GCA_033366665.1. NCBI lineage: Eukaryota > Metazoa > Chordata > Actinopteri > Cypriniformes > Leuciscidae > Phoxinus > Phoxinus dragarum. The sequence continues at coordinate 28,227 of JARPMJ010006218.1, forward strand.
ACCGTATTTTTAAGGGCGTCAGTTTGGTTTGATATGTGCTGGGGACAATGACGCATTATTATTTTTTTTCTCTTTCACTCAGGTCATGTTTTGAAAGACGATGTCCTGTTGCTTACTAATGTAAATAAATACAAATGTAAACTGACTTTAGGACCCAGCAGAACAGCTCATTTCTCCATATAGAGCTATAAGGCCATCTAGTGGCTAAAGTTATGAAATATCATGTTATATTATTATTTTTCCACAAGAGGTCGGCAAAGACACCCAATGTAAGATATTTTGAGCTGAATTAAAAGGTTTAGAATTAAAATTTCATAATTGTGAGTTATTTTGAAGTTAAGTTGAAAGAATGTGAGGAATGTGCTTAAATTACTATTTATTTATTCATCGATAAAATCTAGTAATAAGGGAAAATAAAATAAAAAAATAACACAAAAATCTCCAAAAACAGTAAAAAAAAATTAGAAAAGATATTATCAAAATGAAATAAAATAAGTTTTTCTGGAAGGTTTTTGAGGGAAAACATTCCAGGATTTTTCTACACAGAATGGACTTCAACTGCACCCATATATCCCAATGTTCAAAGAAGTGTCAAATGTCCGTCTCAATGCAGCTTCAAAGTCTCGACACGATCCCAGTCGAGGAATAAGGGTCTTATCCAGAGAAACGATCGGTTATTTGCTACAAAAAAATAAATAAATTTAACCACAAATGCCCGTCGTGTACCATCTCTAAGATGCGCCACGCATTGCGTAATCACATTAGAAAGGTCACGGGTCACGTCATCTATCTAAGTTATTTGTCTGTGTACTCGGTTCAAAAAGGGAAGGGCGAAAAACTCTTCAAAAACGTAAAAATCCTCCAACATCTTTGTTTTAATTTTTTCTTTTTGGTGACCTTTCCAACGTGATGACGTAATCTCAGAGATGTACACGACGGGCATTTGTGGTTAAAAAGTATATAGATAATAAGTATATATAGAAAAATCCTGGAATGTTTTCCTCAAAAACCTTAATTTCTTTTCGACTGAAGAAAGAAAGTGATGGACATCTTGGATGACATCGGGGTGAGTAAATTATCAGGATTTTTTTGAAAGTGACAAAAAGTAAGGTATGAACTAATCCTCTTTAATAAGGCTTATGACTGACCTTCTCGAAGCTCTGTCTGCGCGAGGAGCTCTTCTCCAGCCAGACGATGGCCGCCTCAAACACCGTCTCCTCTTTCGGCACGTTCAGGTCGTCACTGGAAATGATCTCGGTCAGTTTATCGGCACAAAGGGAAAGAAACTCCTCCTGTAGGGTGAGACAGAGAGATTGAAGGTATATCTAAAAATATCAATGACAGTTAGATTCCTCGTGATTTAAGGCTGAAAATCATGTCACATCTTTCTAATACTGTAAACTTCAGTATTCATCACTGTTTTCTACACATTCTAGGTTTTATTTTCACTTACAATGATAAGATAAGGCAACTTACACAGATAATACAAGTACTTATATTACAGGCAGTGCCGTCGCAGGTGGGGTGCGAGGCCCTGTGCGAACTTGAAATGCGAGGCCCTGCTCTTTGATGTGGATACTCAATTGCGCATGAATAACAGTCACGCGTAGTACGAATAATCTCGCTGCAATACGTTTTTATCAAGTAGAATAATACATAATCATGCACATAGTTTGAGGCGCCGCAATAGGGCAGAAAATTGCCCGGGGCCCCGCATTTTAAGGCCCCCAAGGACTGATCATTTAAACAATCAGAAATGTTAATATAATGACGCAAAAAAATCTCTGCATCCCCGTCAGTGGAGCCGCTCTCTCGTTACGCTCGTTATGCTTTTACCTATGCTTAAACCGGTGCAGCGCTTTCTCGCGGTAGGTAGAAAATGCATGATTTGATTTGTTAAACATGAAAAGGACTTATCCGTCTGGCATGGCAGCTCGCTCTAACTGTAACCTAGATAAATGTTCGCTATTATAGGTGCATATCGAACTGTTTGTACGGAGACGTACGAGCGCGCACTGCATGGCAGGCGTCGGCGCGAACACTTTCATTTCCCTATCAACAGTGGAAACAACTTTAAAAACTCAATCTTTTCTGGTCATACAGAAAATAATAATGCATCAGTCGCAAACTCACAATAACAAGAAAACGTTGTGCTTTTGTAAAATAAAATAAAACAAACAAGGCGCGCTTTCGTTGCGTGAACTGGAGCGCGTCTCAATAATGAACTGTCTGAAATACAGTGTATAGCCTCAACAACATGATGAATATTTCTATATAAATCTCGAAAAGTCCACTTTTAAACGGAAAAAAAATTAATCGAAAGCAAATACCGGCTGATAGGCTGTAATAATAATCCGTATGAAAGGTGCGCTGCAATTTCTCTCTAAAGACGCATCCACTTACAGCGGAGATGTATATATGTTTGCAGCCGACACTGATTTACAAATATATATTTTTTATTAATAAACAATAAAAATGCCTCGTTATTTTTTCAGACATTATCATTAGCCTGCTTTGGCCGGTGCTTTGCGGCAAGATATAGGCTACATGCGCGGAATAGGCTATATTCCTCCATGCACCCAGTATTTAAGCAAAAATTAATATAAACGTGAGATTAGTCAACTAATTGCTTAAATGAATGACTACTAGTCGACGAGAAAAATATGTAGTCCTATAGCAATTCTAATCAATGCATTTAGGCTATTGACATTTATTTTATTAGTAATTCTAGTATCCAGCTCTTTACGTTAAATTAGTTGAGGTAACTAATAAAATAATAAAACAAAGATTAAATTAAGATGCTAACTACATATTTATATAGCATTGCTTGTTCCACCACAAAAGACAGTTTTTAAGGTGACAATCCGATACATACTATTTGAAGATTTACTGTATCTTGAAGATTGTTGTATTGTATTTTATCTTCTGTTATAAAGATGAAGATTGACATTTCCTTTTCTCAGAACTTGATTCGTGCTTCCGAAATCGGTGGCGTTCTCTTGCAGCTGACATGTTGGCTTTCCCTCGCTTTAGCTTTCCCGCTTTCCTGTCTTCAGTGAGGACGCATTACGTACATAGCGACAATGAGAAACCCGCTTAATTTGTTGCATTTTTTTTAATGTGACCTTGACAGACGACATGATAAAAAAAAATAAAAAAGCAGGATTGCGAGGCCCCCTAGTGGCGCGAGGCCCTGTGCGGTTGCACAGTTCGCACAGTCTATGCGACGGCTCTGATTACAGGACACAGTGGAAATGAATCAAATGTGTTGGAATTACAGGTTTGTTTGTGTTGCATCAAAGATTTATTTTTACAAATAGTTTTTTTTCAGCGTTTTTGGATCAATCACACACCTATCTGTTGAGCGTATGAACGCAACAGCCAATCAGAAGCGTTCGGATGAATCAATAAAAGGTTCTTGGTTTGTTTCTCCACACACAGGCATTTGTAATGCATTGAGTTATTTGACATTAATAACTGAAGACTTCAGATGCAAAAGCCTCTAAGTGCCATCTGAAAATGTCTTCCAAAATGAGAATTTTTATGATCGTATATTTAAGTTCAGTAATTTCACTTTAAGGACAATTAATAGGTAATTTCCATTGCCATTAAAGTGAAATAAATGAACATAAAATTGTATAAAATATCTAGTGCTGTCAAAGTTAACACTTTATCTCTCTCTTGCTTCTCTAATTTAACATGCAAGTATAGCCAAAAATCACAGATATTGTCTTTATCTTGTGTATTTGATTTCATCAGACGACGGCTCGATTATCAGGATTTTTTATGCAGATTAACATCTTGGAAGGGAGAGCTGGTTATGTCTTAATGGGTGGCGAATATTTCAAATCCATTCATTGTTTGAAACAGTAAAATATACCAATGAAAACAGTTTTATTGAGAATTTAGCTTCATCAAAATGGGCACAGAGAGAGACAAACTAATTTAATAATAAAAAATAAATGTACATTTAGCATTTACAGAAGAGTCATGCAAAAATCTAAACATGTTTGTTTTAGTAAATTGCTCAGTGCAAAGAAAGAGAAGTAATGGGAACCTGGTATTTCTTTGTTCTTTCTTCATGTGTCTAATAGACATGAACACGTTCTTTTAAAAACATCTATGACCTTTGAAACATGTCTCGTCTTCATGCTCTGTTGACTATGGTTTCAATAATAAACATACATTTGCATAAAGCATCCATATTTATCCATGCCCATAATGATTAGATTATTACAAACTTGAAAATAATTAATTTAAGGTGCATTTAGAACAAATAAAAAATGTGTGATTAATCGCGAGTTAACTCACGACAATCATGTGATTAATCGCAATAAATTTTAATCGATTGACAGCCCTAAAAATAACTGAAGAAAAAATGTTGATATATTACAATATCAAGGGCAATAACCAAATATTTGTCATAATATTGTAACCCATGGGCCCTTCTTTTTTCATTTTCTGTATTATTATTTTTTAATTAGATGAATATCATAACAATAATATAATATAAAATTAAAAATAAAATTAAAATGTATGCTTATAATGATTATTTTATGGTTATTTCTATGAATATATGTACTGTATATATCATTATTATTTACTTTAAATATATATTTTTTTTTATCTTTTTATCATTTTTATCATGGATAGATGCACTTTTATGATGATAGATGCACTTTTATGATAGATAGATGCACTTTTATGATGGATAGATGCACTTTTATGATGGATAGATGCACTTTTATGATGATAGATGCACTTTTATGATGGATAGATGCACTTTTATGATGATAGATGCACTTTTATGATAGATAGATGCACTTTTATGATGGATAGATGCACTTTTATGATGATAGATGCACTTTTATGATGGATAGATGCACTTTTATGATGGATAGATGCACTTTTATGATGATAGATGCACTTTTATGATGGATAGATGCACTTTTATGATGGATAGATGCACTTTTATGATGGATGCACTTTTATGATGGATAGATGCACTTTTATGATGGATAGATGCACTTTTATGATGATAGATGCACTTTTATGATGGATAGATGCACTTTTATGATGGATAGATGCACTTTTATGATAGATAGATGCACTTATGATGATAGATGCACTTTTATCATGGATAGATACACTTTTATGATAGATAGATGCACTTATGATGATAGATGCACTTTTATCATGGATAGATGCACTTTTATCATGGATAGATACACTTTTATGATAGATAGATGCACTTATGATGATAGATGCACTTTTATCATGGATAGATACACTTTTATGATAGATAGATGCACTTATGATGATAGATGCACTTTTATCATGGATAGATGCACTTTTATCATGGATAGATGCACTTATGATGATAGATGCACTTTTATGATAGATAGATGCACTTTTATGATAGATAGATGCACTTATGATGATAGATGCACTTTTATCATGGATAGATGCACTTTTATGATGGATAGATGCACTTATGATGATAGATGCACTTTTATCATGGATAGATGCACTTTTATGATAGATAGATGCACTTATGATGATAGATGCACTTTTATCATGGATAGATGCACTTTTATGATAGATAGATGCACTTATGATGGATAGATGCACTTTTATCATGGATAGATGCACTTATGATGATAGATGCACTTTTATCATGGATAGATACACTTTTATGATAGATAGATGCACTTATGATGATAGATGCACTTTTATCATGGATAGATGCACTTTTATGATAGATAGATGCACTTATGATGGATAGATGCACTTTTATCATGGATAGATGCACTTTTATCATGGATAGATGCACATTTATCATGGATAGATGCACTTATGATGGATAGATGCACTTTTATCATGGATAGATGCACATTTATCATGGATAGATGCACTTATGATGATAGATGCACTTTTATCATGGATAGATACACTTTTATGATAGATAGATGCACTTATGATGATAGATGCACTTTTATCATGGATGGATGCACTTTTATCATGGATGGATGCACTTTTATCATGGATGGATGCACTTTTATCATGGATGGATGCACTTTTATCATGGATGGATGCACTTTTATCATGGATGGATGCACTTTTATCATGGATAGATGCACTTTTATCATGGATGGATGCACTTTTATCATGGATGGATGCACTTTTATCATGGATAGATGCACTTATGATGATAGATGCACTTTTATCATGGATAGATACACTTTTATGATAGATAGATGCACTTATGATGATAGATGCACTTTTATCATGGATAGATGCACTTTTATCATGGATGGATGCACTTTTATCATGGATAGATGCACTTTTATGATGGATAGATGCACTTTTATCATGGATAGATGCACTTTTATGATGATAGATGCACTTTTATGATGGATATATATCAGCTCTGCCGTGTGAGTGTGTGAAGTCTGACCTGTTGGCAGACGCTGCTGAAGTGCTGCTGGATGTACTCCATGCTGCGCCGCTCCAGCTCCCGGCATGAGTGCGCCTCGGCGAAGCAGTGGATGCCCACGCAGTTGATCTCGTCCATCTGGCGCTCCATGAAGCGGCAGCAGGCCTCGCGCACCGCCAGCACGTCCAGCAGGTTAGCAGCCGCTAGCAGCGCCTGCACGTTAGCCTTGGAGATCACCACCTCCGCCGTGTAGGCGTAGTTCACCAGCATCCCGATCATCTGCGGCTCCACCCCGTTGATGGCCACGCGCTCCTGACGCGACTCCATCAGGTCGGTGGAGAACATGGCCTGTGCCGGCAACACAACACAGCTTTAGCCTTTCAGCCAGGGCTGCTCACATCTTTATAATACTGAAAACTTCAGTTTTCTAAGTTGGCAAAACTCAAATCGTTTGAGGTAATTAGTTAAATACAATTTTTTAAGTTAAGACATTTTACGTTTTAGTAAGCAGAACTATTTAAATAAGCTAATTCAAACACATCGAGCATGGCTTGTGCCGACAACACAACACAGCTTTAAAAGTGCCGTATGTAAGTTTTTCACTCTACTAAAGCATAAAAATACCGTATGTTTGCAGATATTGAGGAAGAATGCTGAGTTCACATACTCGTGTCTCTGAAAGACACTTCTACAGCCAGTTATTTTACAGGTCTAAATGTCTGTTTTTGTTTTGGTCTGTGTGATCTCGCCCACTGCCAGTTCACCCAATAGTATTTCGACACCCCGGGATGCCAGTTAGCGGGAAACACAGCGCATTGCAGTCAGCGAACAAACTGGGTCAGAGATTGTAGATTTCACACAACCTAAAAAGCCTCGGTATCCATCTAAAAATCATATTAAAACGCGGATAAATCAACTCATCAACAGTCTGTAAGTCTCCTCGGCTTTCGTCGCCAATTGCGCTCGTTAACAGCGATCTCCGATATTTATCATTTGAACTGCAGTACCTATTTTAACCACTAGTTGTCTTCCATTATAAAGCTTGGAAGAGCCAGGATATTATTCAACAACTCACCAATATACACCTAGGATGACTTGAGGGTAGGGGTGTGCGATATTACGATTTTTGATCGTGGACGATTAAAATGTCTCCACGATCTGCTTTTGAAGAAATATCGTAGGATCGTGCATTTTATCAGTTTGCATTTCTGGCGCCTCCGTCTCAACATACTGTACAGCGCGACGTATATCCACATAAAATGCAGAGGAACGGGACACTGTAGTTCATAAAAATGAATTTTTTGCATGTGCTTTAAAGCCTTGCCGGTTAAACATGTCATTCACTGCTGATGCGCTGTTCTAACGAGCGCTTTTCTGAACGCAATAGCAGCCGACGCGCACATGCACAAAAAGCCTGTCTAACAGCATCTGATTACTGGGCTAAGTTATCTTTCTAGTCTTATTGCGCTAATACTGTCAAATACACACAAGGTTTACATAAACAAAGTTGGTTATGTCTAAAGTGAAAGAACAATAGAAAAAATTAAGAAAAAATCTGCTTGTCAAATGCGTGTATATTAGACTCGTTGCGCGCAGATCTTAAAGTGACAGTAGCCCTAATAGTAAACATGCTGCCGCTTGTCCTTAAAGGGACAGTTACCCAAAAATAAACATTATGTCATTATTTACTCACTCTCTAATGTTGTTCCAAACCTGTATTAATTTCTTTCTTGTGCTGAACACAAAAGAAGATATTTTGAGGAGTGTGGCTAACCGGGCGGTTGCTGGTCCCCATTGACTACCATAGTAGGAAAAAACTATTATTAAGTCACTGGGGTACATCAACTGATTGGTTACCCACATTTCTCCAAATAACTTTTATTTTCAACAGAAGAGGGAGACTTATTCGGGTTTAAAACGGCTTGAGAGAATTACAATTTTTGGGAGAACTATCCCTTAATAAAACAACAAAATACAAAGAGCATCTCACTCACTCTTGACTGAGAACTTTAATAGTCGCTTTAATAAGAATCAATGTAAAAGTTATACAGTGAAGTCGATGTTGTGTTTTATTTTCATATTTGTTCATTTAATTACTTTCTTCAATGCTGTTAAATTCACCAGCTGAAAAAATAAAGCACTGTTTATTTAATTTGTTTATTAAGTTGTGTATGTGTATCTTTGTTCTTAATTTTTAATAACAAAGACAATGACAAATATTTTTTATCTTCGCCACTTTGGCCTAAATGTCTGCCATTCTTTTTTATTTTATATTTTGTTACCTAAGGCTTTGTTTTTAAAATAGGGACATTAGTTTGGCTGTAATGCTCAGTCACTTGCAAAATAGTAAAACCAACATGAAAAGGAATCGTGATAAAATCGTGAATCGTGATTTTCCTGAAAAAAATCGTGATATCATATTTTTGCCATATCGCCCACCCCTACTTGAGGGTGAGTAAATTATGGGAAAACTATCCCTTTAATCGATTTATTCACAACAATTTTAATGTACGGCATATTCATAATGTGACTAATAGGAGTGATTCGAGTAGAACTGAAACCCGTTTTATAAATCTAGTACTGTTTTTTTACTTTTACTAATTTAGTTTGAACTCAAACGTTCAATAATGTTTCTACACTGATGCCAGACTTACATTTGTTAATATGAATACTTTCTCTTTTGGTTTCCACATGGTTATTTAATATATAAACAATTTGTATGGATTCATATGAAATCATTAATACAGCGATTTATGATTGTGGTCAAATCACTCACACCTATAAATATAATCTATAAATTATATGAGTCATGTTTTTGTAGTGTAAACAGAGTCTATAACAGTATTGATTGAAACACTATGTAACACTCAGTACACTTTGAAACTCATTATCAAAAGTTTGCATTTTCCACCCGTTGTTGTGCAAATGAACAGTCAAAAAGCTGTAAAAGTTTTCTGATTTTAGTCGAAAACGGTGTCTTTTAAACAATATTTCATTATTTATCATTGCATGTTTTAACTTAATCCAAGAAATGTGTTTTACTTAATTTTCCACTTACAGCCACCGATAAATTGATGTTTCAGGCACTTTTATCTCTCAGGATTTGAACAAATAATTTGTGAAATGAATGCACATTTAACAAAAAAAAAAACGTTTTCTCTGCTGATTTTGGGTTAAATTTGCAGAATGGCATGGAATGCACTTAAAAATGGCAAAAAGTGTGAAACAAAGAGGTCACGTTGCTTGCTAAATGTTAAATATCTGAAAAAATTTGCTAAAGTTTTGCCAGGTTTGGCACTGGCAACTATTTCGGTCAACAACTACCTGCAAAAAAATGCTGTTCTTACTTAGTATTTTTGTCTTGTTTCCAGTCCAAATATCAAACATTTCTTAAATCAAGATGCATTTACTAAAGTAGTGAAATGACATAAGCAAAAACTCACTTAATTTTGATTAATTCCCCTGGTAAACAGGACTTAATATCTTAAGGCGAGACACGGCAGGCAAAAACATAGTTTTTTTTTCACTGGTCAATTTTGAGATTTTGGGATATTTGTCTTCAATAACATGTCTTCTTTCAGACTTGTGGTGAAAAAAAGTCCAAAATACACATTTAGGTCTTTATTTTACTACACTTTGTCTATTTGCGTCTGTAGATTTCTCCGAAATTCAACAAAAGTTGGCGTTATAAATCAACACGCTGCTCCGCGATCTGTCTTCTTCCTTTAATCACACACACATCTGGAAAGCTCTCTCTCTCTCCTGCTATACAATGTTGTCGGATCCAAATATGGTAATTTCCTTTTTTATCAGCAACCACTCGTGAAAGTACAATGGGCATTTAACCCTAAAAGCGAAATCTCATTGGCTGATGTCAATTTCTGACAAAGTGATTGGTTCAGATGCATCACGTGACGCGCTCTGACATTCAGATGTGTGTGTTTGGCTGTTTTTCTGCTCAGTTGAAGGCCATAAATGCTGTGTTTATAAGTTGTGATGTGATTTAGGTGGTTTGTATTGTTGTTGCTAATGATTTGATAAGATATTGTGTCAGTGAATAGTTGTTTCCACTAAAAAATTATGATTTTTTACATTACAAATCTTTAAATGCCTTTTTCTCTAAATGAGTTTTTTATCATTCTCCATCTCCAGTGACACATCTCAGCCGATGTACACCAAACTTTCCAGTTATACACTTAGGAGTTTTCTGAAGATATTTCCAGAGGGATTTGTTAATAAATCATTCCTGGCCTGATTTATGTGACATTTTAATAAAAAAAATATTGCGAAAAATTTATTTTTTAAGGCTATGGACAGTATATTTTGATTTCCTAGGTAATGAAAGCATATATCCTGAAATCCCTCTGAACATCTTTTTTCATCTTGTGTGTAATCAAAATGAAAAAATAATTTTGCACCTGGCTTTATCATATGTTCAGATCTATCTACCGAAAATATATGCAAATTGTGCATATTTAATGAGATAATGCCTAATTTGCATAATTAAACATACAAATTTCAAAAACTTGTAATACATTTTTATTATGAACTTGTGTAAGTAATCAACTGAGGAAGTTTCATGGTGATAACTATTATTTTAAAATTTGACCCTATTCACCTGTAGTGTCTCAAGCTAAATGATCTGCCAATGGGGTAAGAAAAATAATATTGTTTCTGTTTGAATTAATCAATTATATCATAATATCTTATGTCATTTTACCCATCTAGTAAATGCATCTCGATTTAAGAATGTTTAGATATTTGGACTGGAAACAAGACAAAAACACCGAGTAAGAAAAGCATATTTTGCAGTGCGCTCAGCTTGACTGCCGTGTGATTACCTGGAAGTACGAGCTGAAGGAGGCGAGAACGATGCGGTGGCAGGGAAACTCCTGTCCGCCGCAGCACAGAGTCACGTCACAGAAGGCCTTGTTGAGCCGCAAGCTGTTCAGGCCCTCCAGCACCTTGTTGGGATGCCGAGCCTCCACAAACACGTAGTCTTCGCTGTCCAGAGAGGCCAGCGGGAAGCCCGAGTCCTCGGCGCACGGAGACGGCGGAAGACTGGAGCTGGACGGCAGGTTCACGGCCATTATCTCCATCTCAACAACCAGTCAGGCTGAGAGAGCAGCAGAGAGAGAACAACGTGATGCAAACATGCTGTACATCACATAATACTATTACAGCACTGCTAATCTTTGTTTAATGACTTCATATCAATTGAGAGGCTACACTGAATATTTGTCCTTAGTTTCAGCATAGGAACTTTCAAAAAGCTATTGAAATATTGCGGAAAACTATTTTAAAAAAGAACAAAAGTATACATTTTAACTAAAATCTTGTTAATTCGTTCATTTTGTCAATGCAACAATTTTTTATAAAAATAGTAGGGGCTGGGCTACGATTAATCACATCCAAAATAAAAGTTTTTGTTTACGTAATACATGTGTTTGTACTGTTTATAATTATTTTGTATATACACATATGCATATATATATATATATATGTGTAACAATATATTGTGTCACAATATATCGCAATACAAAAAGCAACAATATGTATCGTGGATATCAATTTCACCCAAAATAAAAATTACTGTGAGAAAAAAATTATAGTTTTGGTGTCAGTACATTAAAGTACTATATATAATGTTGAATATAATGTGTAATTATGCAATGGGGAAATATTTGTAGGTCCTGATAATGCCAAATGTCTGTTACCAGTAAAAAAAAATGGCCTAAATTATTTTATATATATCTAGTCAGTGACAGAGTAAAGCATATTCGTCTAAAATAAATGTGTTTTCCAGCTTCAGAATCATGAATATTGTTATTCTGGTGTCTCTATTGTCCTGTGCTTTGGGTTTCCAGCACCAAGTCCAAGCCTGGTGGTCATTTATTATTTATTTATTCATTTATCAAATTTAGCATTTTATTCAACAGTAAATTTTTTGTTAATCTTTTATCATATGTCTTGTAGTATCGCAATAATATCGTACCGTAATAATATCGTACCGTGAGGTCAGTATCGTGCCATGTATCGAATCGTGACATGAGGCATCGTTACACCACTAATAATTATACATATCTAATAGATAAACACATTTTTCTTAAATAAATACATGCATGTGTGTGTGTATTTATATATACAAAACAATTATACACAGTACACACACATAATTTTATATAAAAACAAACTTTTATTTTGGATGCGATTAATCGTTGCCCAGCCCTAAAAAAATAGACACTAATATAAATATTATACCAATATATAAATATAAAATGTATTATTAAAATATATTTCAATTTGTAAATTTAAGTATATATATTGTATAATAACGACAGCAAGTCTAATGTCAGATTAATGTTTTTTTTTAACGAAAAAATAAATAAATAAACGTGCAAAAAACAACCTGTCAAATTACATCAAATGTCGATCAGTTCAGCTCACGGATCCTCTCTGCCGCTTGTTTATAACTCCTACATTAATACAAAGGAATAAAATACTTCATGTTGGTGTGGTTTATATATTTAAAGAGTATTAGAGATTCAACAGGCAGAAATGCGATAAAGTGAAGCATGTAAGGGGGAGTTGACTGGTTAATGCAGTTGGTTTATGTCTCCAATAATTCACACGAATGATGAGTGACAGTAAAGGCGAGGTCACTGGAAGCGATAAAGACACGCATGTAAAAACAGCAGCATTATGATCTTACCGAAAACCATGTCTGAGTTGAAATCAGCTCAAATTCTCCATATCTTCTTCACCTGAGAGTGTTTATGAAGAGTCGTGACGCCATGTCTTCTTCTGTGAGAACAGCCCGAGTGTGAACACGAGGCATCAGCGCCTCCTCTCGATCTGGAGGAGTTCAGCAGCTGCCGCATCTCACACGGTCGTTATTATAACCATCATTTTTAGTCTATGGTTATATAACTAAGAAGACAACATCTGTATCGCAAACCCCTTCATGATGGTATGCTGCATGTTGCTTTATTTAAAAGGCAGTGACTATTGCATTGATGTCTACTTTAGTACGTTAAATTGTTGTTTTGTTTACTGTAGGCTAGTTAAAATTTCTATTGATTCAGTTACATTTCAGATAAAGGCTATAAAGTAGCCTATTTGCAGTTATATAAAGTTGCATTATTGTCCAAACACAGTTTCCAAAACTTGAATATATATATATATATATATATATATATATATATATATATATATATATATATATATATATACACACAATTGTATAATGTAACATAATTTTTTTCACTGAAGCATAAATGTCAGTATATAACCTGATTCCTCCAGCTTAATAAATTTGATAGAATTTTTTTTTTTTATATGATGAAAGTCCTTTTTCATCTTGATGTAAACACACACACACAAACACACACACACACACACACACACACACAAACACACACACGCACACACACACACACACACACACACACACACACACACACACACACACACACACACACACACACACACACACACACACACACACACAAACACATTACACTTACTTAATAGACAACATTTTTACACACAATTTAATTAGTTAGGGATCAACATAATTCAGTTGGTTTTGGTAAAATTAATTCACAAAATATTTGTAACTTCATTTCATTAGTCAAACTTTTCATTTCATTAGGTATTTTATTAGTCAAACACGATGCTCATGGGAGACGCAGCCCTGGGCAGTGGATCGTAGTTCCCAGCATGCTTTGCAAAGGACTGCATTAGGAGAGTACATTTAGGGATTAAGTGTTATTTTACACATGATATACATAAATATACACATGTGTTTTACAGTTTTTTTAAAGTCGCTAAAGGACACATTTCTCAATACTTAGGTCACTTTTTCACAACTCTTCACACAGTTCTCCTAACCAACTGTCAGCTCGGCACAGCAGTTCATTTCACATTCAAAATGCACTAAAACGACCAAATCACTTCATACATGTCTCAAATCAACACATGCCAACAAACAGCCAACAAACACACTTTATCACCCACAAAACAATGACCTTAAAAACATTAACAACAGGAACTTTATACAATGTTTTCCTCTGTAAAACAAGGACACCTCTCTACTGTTTACAATTCACTGCAATAGATGTGACTGGAATCGACTTCAATATATACTTTTTTTTTTGCACTAAGTAATTCCAAAATAGAAGAATTTGTCTACACACCGTCCACCGATACAGATACAATCAGCTCTGGTTGGTCCAATTGTTCATTTGTTTTTATAGCATTTAATTTTTAGATTTAAAATATATTTCATGACAATATCACGGTAGAAATGTGGCAAAATGATGTCGTATACAGTTTTTTATTATGTTATTGTTTTGAACCTAATTTTTAACAGTTTTGAGATCAGTGTGTAAGCATGTGCAGATCGGCCTGTAGGTACACAGAGTTGTGGCGATTGTTGTGTCGAAGTGAAAAAATAATTAATGTAATTTGAAAGATGTCGTCATTGAATGCATTTTGTGCCAAAGAAATGATAAATGATCCACAGTTTAGCCCACATAATTCTGTTGTGCTCACTGTGTGAAGAGACCTAAGTATTGAGAAATGTGTCATATAATGACTGTAAAAAACTGTAAGCAAAATTTGCCGATCAGCAAGTGGCAAGAGTGTGTCAAATGTGCCCATCATGAGCTTTAATGGAAATTGTATGTTGGGTCAATGTAACTCAGTTAAGTTAAAACAGCATTCCCATGTTTTATGTTTCATGGATGATTATTAGTTAAATTAAGAATGAAAGCAAATTAGAATTAAAGCAACAACTGCACTGTTCAGTTTTATCCCAGTCAACACATTGATCTCACAGTGATCTCACCATGTGTTCACAACGTCAGCAGTGTGTTCACACATAAAAGAGATGTGTTAAAATGACACATGTTGTGTCAGTTTTAACACATGTAGTGAGTGTGCTCAGGGACAACACGTGTCAAACTTAACACAATAAATGTGTAAATCATTTTAACACACAAATTGTGTCATTTTAAAAATAAAGCGAAAGGGACAGATGTAAAAATATGAACCGTTTAATCAATAGTCGAGTACAGAATGCATGTGCACACAAAGTACAAGACAATGTTTCAAGTTCAATGACTAGACAGACTCACTGTACTGGACATTATTCAGTTATTCACGCTTCAACTCCTGATTGATAATGCTGCTTTTGACAACAGTTCATGAAGAGTTAACTGAGTTTGCACTTTGAATTTAATTAAAATACAGCAACTGACAAAATATTGTATATGAATAACTATATTATTAACACTGGCCGGTTTGTTTGAGAACATAGCAAACACTGCATACCATTCACAGTGATGGTGAGTGTCGGCGCGCTCTTATAAAATTATGAGTTGAAAACAACACAACCTGTAAAAAGAGATGTTAAAAATTACACGTTGTGTAGATTTTAACACACGTAGTGTGTGTGCTCAGGGACAACACATGTTGTGTCTAATTTAACACACAACCTGTGTCGATTCTTAACACATCTCTGTGTTTGTAAGGACTACACATGTTGTGTTACCTTTAATACAACTGAAAGGTTACTCCTCCTAAACAGAATGTGCATTTTTTTATTTATGTGCTTTTAGTCATTATGGTCTCATAAAACTACATCACACTATCCAATAATGCAGAATGATTTCTTTAAAAAAAAAAAAATCAGAAAGTTTTAAGCTGCTGCAGAAACGAGTCAAACACAGACATCAATAACCAGAGTGTGAATCTCAACAATGGTGACAAACAAACAGCTTCATGTCGCAATGCATGCTGGGAGTCATGGATGAGTTTTGTACTATGGTGGCACCCAGTATGCATTGCGGCATGAAGCTTTTCGTTTATCACCATTGTTGATATTCATACGCTGATTCTTGATGTCTGTATTTGATACCGTATATTCTGTGTTATTAAACAGTTTAAGCTAATTGCAATATGCTAATATTGTTAAATCTTTTGAAGGTAATCTTTTAGATATTAATCTTTTGCTGAACTTAATGCCTAGTTCACACTACAGGATTCTATGCCAGATTTAAGCCCGATTTGCAAATCGTTGAGCTCGCCGACAGGTCGGGTTGTTATCGCGTGCAAATCGCGGGGGATTAGCGGCCGATGAACGCTCGCCAATCTGTTAGTATGAAAGGCCCAACAACGCATCAAAGACGCTCGCAGACGCCTCGCAGACGCGTCGCCGAGCCCAGAAAAATATCTAGCATGCTAGATATCCGGAGCTGTCGCACGACTCGACCACATGTGATATCATGAGCTACAGCCAATCAAAGCAAGTCACCGGGAAAATACGCTTCTTTTTTTTTCCAGAGCAAATCATTGCGCAAACAGTTTGCAGCACTAATTTCTGTCTGACGTCCATATTCAAACAAAGACTCGCGTGTTGTGTACTTGTGTTCTTCTTCGCTGGGTAGTGGCGCGCGTGCTGTATTGCGTCATTTCCGGTTCGTTTTATCGCTTGATTTTTCGTGACAAAACGTGGGTTTGAAGACCAGATAGAATCGTTGGATGACAGAGTTGTTGTCTACTCGTGTAGTGAGTTACCTCCTGTTGCGGATCAATCACGTTGTGTCGTGTGGTGTGAACAGCTCAACAACTTGAACACTCCTGATTTCACAGAGAGCAAGTCATGTAGTGTGAACTGCACAGTTCAGCCCGACGTTTTCAAATCCTGTAGTGTGAACTTGCCTTAACAAAACTTCTCGGTTACTAAACGTATCCTCATTCCCTGAATGAGTATTGCGTAAGGCTAGTTTAGCTAATGAAGCTAAAATTATCCTTATAATTTTATATATGTAAAACGCAGTGCATCTGCACAGCAGAGCATTCTAGCGTGCTGATTGGCTGTGCTGCGGCAACTGCACAAACCTATGGCGAGGCGGCTGAGCCATGTGAACCTATCAGGTCGCTTCGCGCCCTGTCACCTCAAAGCCTGTCAAATGGGCGTGGCTTAAGCCTATAAGAAGCCCATTTCCCACCATAGGAATTTAGGTTAAATCGACTGAAGCGATCGACCCGATCTAAGCACAATTGCACAGCAGGTTACGCAATACTCGTTCCCTTCTCTCAGGGAACCGAGGTTACGTTTAGTAACCGAGATGTTCCCTTTCGAAAGTACTCTCGTATTGCTTAAGGCCAGCTTTTGCTATAGGAACCCCATTTAAAATGCCGTGCATGCTTACAAACCCACACATACTATGGCCCAGGAAGGTAGCCCAGGGCCCATAGAAGAGACCAACGTCAGTGGGCCTTATAAGGGAATATGTATAACTAGACCAGACAGCGTCAGACCTATAAGTGTTATGTCTTAGTGATTATGAAAGTGCTGTGATTTGTGGATTACTGATAGACGCGAGTTTATTTATTAATTCTCAGTGTTGAGAAACGTTCTCTCATTTTTCAGCTCTCTCACAACTAGATGTGTGCGCACACAGAGAGAGAGGGATAATTGTAAAATGAAAATTGACGGGCTAGTTCAAATTTTGTTCTTGCTTGTTTTTTTTCCTGTCAAAATATCCTAAAGCATTTTGTATTATCTATTCGTGTTTTTAACATTTGTTAAATGACGGACGTTTTACTGTTAACACAACCCTCATTATATGTCGGATTCGTCTAACTTATACTTGATATTCTTTTTAGAATAAGTAATTAGTTTTGCTATTATTGGACTCCTGTTCTCTTACGAGAGATATTCTCGTACTGCGTTGTCGTAGCAACGCATTGGGGAAAATCCTTTTCCACGAGAATACTGAAGCAAAAAATTATCCTTGATTTTGTATAAATGTAAAACGCATTGCCACAGCATACAGACCTAGGCGAGACAGCTCGCGCGCCTATTGGCTGCTGTGTGGCAAATGCTTAAGCCAATCGAGCGAGCCCTTGAGTGACGTCACACCCAATGAGGGCGCTTCGCGCCCTCCCGCGTCACGTCCCGCCGAAACGGGCGTGGCTCAGGGCTATATATTTCGCTCATAGGCTTATGAACTCTGATTTTTAATCCTTCAGCGAAGACACCTCATCGCTGATCCGAGATTGAAGCTGCGCCGTCGAAAGAAGCACCTCAGTGGGAGAGACGTGAAGCTGCTGGCACCGCCGCCTTCTTCGCCTTAAAGCTGCGCTATCCGAAGCCAGTGTTGCCAGACGTACGATAATCATCGTATTTGTACGATAATTTTGACCTCTGTACGATGTACGATCAATAATGAAAAAAAATCCCATAATGTACCATAATTTCAGAATTGCCCGCAAATTAGTTAAAAAATCTCCCGGAATCTAGATCGAGCAAGCAAGAGCGCGCGCACAGCAGAGAAAGGGAGCGAGAGACCTTGCTTGTGTGTGCTAGTGGGCGTGTGTGCCTCACGAAGCGCATGTAAGGACCTATTTTTTTTACAGTCTATGGTAAGGACCCAACCAATCGAATTATTCAGAATTCGAATATTCAGAATTCTGAATAATTGAGTTCGCCGGCGCGACTCACATTTTTTGTATCTAAAAGAGCAGCGTCTTTTTCAAGATGCCTTACTGCAGCTCGTGCCGAGCTACACTCAGCGACGGGGACCGCCACATCATCTGCGTTTCCTGCCTGGGTGAGCAACACGCGGCTCTCGCTCTTGTGGATAGCGGCTGCCATTAAAAACGAACGGTTTCTGTAAAAACGAAACCTGCGTGCAGGCGCTCCGCTCCGGCGAGCGATGCTGTAAAGGTGGTAAACGTGCCCGCTCCCCCGCGCCCACGTTCCCACACAAGCATCACGGTTCCTACGGAGCCCGTCCAGCCCTCCCTCTCCCGCCTAAACGCTGTCGAGGGGTCGAGCGCGGACATTCTGCCCGCTGTCATCAGCACGGCCCCGGCCTCAGATGTTGCGAGCGAGACATTTCTGTCACAGCTCACGAAAGCCGCTGTATCGCGAGTCGATCAGAGCGCGCTTTTCACTCAGCCCCTAGCTACACGTGCAGATGCATGGGAGAAGCTTCCCGGGGTCTCAAAATGGGTGATAAACATCATAAAAGAAGGCTATTCGCTGCAGTTTCGCCGACGCCCTCGTCGCCACGTGGCGCACGTCGAGACTTCGGTAGATTCGAATGTAGCACACCTACTTCGAGCCGAAATTCAGAAACTTCTGAGAAAAGGGGCTATCGAACCTTTATCTCAGGCTCAGAGCGAAAAGGGGCTCTACAGCAGATACTTCCTGGTACCCAAAAAAGACGGGGGTCTCAGACCCATACGAGATCTGAGGCAACTGAACAGAGCGCTTGTGAAACGCCAGTTCAGAATGCTGACGACCAGAAAAATCCTCGCGCATGTTCGCCAAGGAGACTGGTTTGTGCCAATAGATCTAAAAGACGCGTATTTTCAAATACAGATTGCGTCACGTCACAGGCGATTTTTGAGATTCGCCTTCGAGGGCCAGGCATACCAGTACACAGTCCTGCCGTTCGGCTTGTCTCTAGCACCCTAGCGGGACAACCTCTTCCACATAAACTGCCTCGAGATGTTAGCAGTGAGCAAAGCACTCACGTGCTTTCGTCCCCTGATTGTGGGCTGCCACGTTCTGATACGTTCAGACAGCATGTCAGTGGTATCCTACATAAATCGCCAGGGCGGCCTCAGGTCCCTGTCGTTATACAGGCTGACCAAACGCCTCCTGTTATGGGCGCGCAGCAACCTCCTTTCACTAAGGGCGGCGCACGTGCCGGGGCACCTGAATGTGGGACCAGACGTACTGTCCAGGAACCGCGTTCCGGCAGGAGAATGGTCATTACACCCACACACAGTACAACTGTTGTGGAAGAAATTCGGCAGAGCGGAGGTAGACCTGTTCGCGTCTCCAGAGAACGCTCACTGTCCAGAATTTTTCTCAAAAAGCAAGGACGCCCTGGCCCATCAGTGGCCGCGCCGTCCTCTTTATGCTTTTCCCCCTGTCTCCCTCCTGACCCAAGTGGTGGAGAGAATCAGGGAGGAAGGATGCTCAGTGCTGCTAGTAGCGCCGCTCTGGTTGAATCAACCCTGGTTCCCAGCTGTGATGCAGTTAGCCAGCACCGCCCCGTGGCCAGTGCCTCTGAGGAGGGATCTCCTTTCTCAAGCAAATGGTTCGATTTGGCCTCCCCACCCGGAACTATGGTCCCTTCACGTGTGGGCCATCAACGGGTATCTGCTGACCTCCCACAGGGAGTGTTAAACACGATCATACAGGCTAGAGCTCCGTCTACGCGACGGCTCTATGCGTCTAAGTGGTCATATTCTCTGGCTGGTGCATGTCTCGCGGCGTGTCACCCCCAGACTGCGGAGTTACAGAGGTTTTATCCTTCTTACAAGAGCTGTTGGATAAGGGGAGGTCCCCTTCCACGCTCAAAGTATATGTGGCAGCTATAGCTGCGTTTTCTGAAACCGCGCATGGCCAGTCCATAGGAAGGAACGATTTAGTCGTCCGGTTCCTTAAAGGAGCTAAAAGACTTAATCCCCCCAGACCTCCCACAGTTCCCATTTGGGACCTTTTCCACGGTGCTGGACGCCATGAAGGGTCCTCCTTTTGAGCCTCTTCAGGAGATTGATATGAAACACTTGTCGCTCAAGACGGTGTTTCTCCTGGCTCTCGCTTCAGTGAAGCGCGTTGGGGACTTACACGCGCTCTCAGTGAGCGCGTCGTGCATGGATTTTGGGCTTAATGACTCCAGAGTCGTGCTCAAACCTAAGCATTGTTACGTTCCAAAATCCCTAAACACACCGTTTAGGGCGCAGGTCATTTCCCTGTCAGCCCTTCCGGTCACGGGAGAATATGGACGAGAATTTTCTCTGCCCGGTGAGGGCGTTGAGAGCTTACGTGTCGCGCTCGTCTGTTTTTAGACAGACAGTAGCAGCTTTTTCGTTTCGTTTAGTGGGCGTCTCAAGGGATTGGCCACATCGAAGCAGAGCCTATCTAGATGGATAGTGGACGCTATAGCTCTGGCGTACGCTTTCAAAGGCATTCAATGTCCTTTAGGTGTTAGAGCGCACTCCACGAGAAGCATGGCTTCTTCGTGGGCTTGGTCGAGTGGGATTGCCTTACAGGATATTTGTATGGCGGCAGGCTGGGCCTCACCGTCTACATTTATCAGGATTTGTAACCTTGAGGTGCCCGCCTTACAGGCCAGGATATTATCGGTTTAATTATTCGTTTAGACTGAGAATTTCAGTCGTCAATTTATGGCAATATTGTTGCTGAGCTGCTATGTGCAGTCAATTTTTGAGAGATGGTGGTTAGAGCCCACCTCTTTCTGGATTCTCTGTGAGTCCTACAGGTGATTATGTACTGTATGAACCCCAGCTCAGTGCTCTCTATGGTGTCGGGATCACTGCATACACGGCGTCTTACAGGGTGTTCCCCAATGCGTTGCTACGACAACGCAGTACGAGAGTATAATAATAATAATAATTAATAATTCATTGCATTTGTATAGCGCTTTTCTCCGGCACTCAAAGCGCTTTACATGTAAGGGGGGAATCTCCTCAACCACCAACAATGTGCAGCATCCACCTTGGATGATGCGACGGCAGCCATATTGCACCAGAACGCCCACTACACACCAGCTTACTGGTGGAGAGGAGACAGTGATGAAGCCAATTAGTATATTGAGGATGATTAGGAGGCCATGATGGACCCCAGCTAACAGACTTTTGTTATAAGAACGTTCTCCAAACATTCAGTGTTGGTTCCGGGAATGTTAAAATGTCCAGTTTTCTTGACGTTAGAGGAACGTGTTTTAAAAGGTACACAGAAAAAACTCCAGTGTTAAATGGACTTTGGACTCCATGGATTGGAGTTTATTTGGCTCCAGCCTCAAGAGTGTAAAGTGTTAAAATATGAGTGTTAAATTAACACTGAAGAGTATTAAAGTTAATGAGATAATCAAGTGATTAATTGAGTGATGAATGAGCATTATTGAAGACACCTGATGTTAACAAGCAGAATCACCAAAAGGAGAAAATATAATTGTTAAGTCACCATTATGGAGATCAGTGTTTGCTTTAGTTGGGCTCTTGACCCTTAAACTGCTAACTTAAAATTTTGTTTGTCTGCTGTATGAATTACGACAGCTGGATAAATAAAGAGATACTGTGATCAGGTGATGTTGGATGGAAAATTTTCATCATTTGACCTGAGTCACTAAACCTATAGTCACATTGTTGATTAAAGCAGCCCTCTAATTCTACATCATATGGTTTTCAGCTTTTCTGTACAATCAAAAATAATGTTAACTAATAGTTGTTCTGATAAAAACAAAAACAAACTTTGAACCAGTTTATTTGTTTAAACACACTTGACATCAATAATCAGCATATGAATCTCAACAATGGTGTGACAATAATAAAGCATGTGCATTCTGGGTACCACCAATCAAAACTCATCCATTGGCTCCCATCATGCATTGCTGTATGAATAAATTATGATCTGAATTGTCTTAGTAATTTCCATTTCCTAATTGAATATTATTTTTGTCACCATTGTTGAGATACATACACTGATTATTGATGTCTGTGTGAGCCTAAGAGAAAGATTTTTTATTTATTTATCAGAATATTTTTTATAACAAATCTTTTGAATAAATGTATATCGTCAATGGATCTTATGATGTAGATTCACTGTGATGCTATAATCAATAATATTAATCTAAATCAGAGATTAGGCTCTAAATGAGGTCAAATGATTATTATGTTAAGACACGACCACCATCACTTGATCACCTTTTTTTTGTCCATTTGTCTGTTATAACTTAGTTACAACAGCATAACAAAATCTAAAGTTTAACATGTAAGGGTCAACTGGCCAACTAAAGTAAACACTGATCCCCATAATGGTGACTTAAAATTCGATTGATTTTCTCCTTCAGTGATTCTGCTTGTTAACATCAGGTGTCTTCAATAATCCTCAATCATCACTCAATTAATCACATAATTATCTCATTAACTTTTACACTCTTGAGTGTTAATTTAACACTCATATTTTAACACTTTACACTCTTGAGGCTGAACCAAACAAACTCACAGGAGAGGTTACAGTTTTTTCCAACTGCTTACACTCAAAATCTTTTCATGTCACACGATTTTTGAAACCTCTCACTCAAAGTGCAAAACTACACATCAAATCTCCAAAACCATAAGCTATTTCTCAGCCTTTGACTCAGTTTTCAATTGCATAAAACACTTTTTTCAAAACACTACACACAATTATCTTACTAAAACACAAAAATCTAACAGTAAGTGACTTGCTTTCCTTTTCCAAACACAACCAATCAAAATGCTACACTTATTCACCAGGCCACACACACACACTCCTCACATGTGCAAACACTACAGTAATTGCTGATCACTAACCAATCTGCTTTACTGTAGTATAGGCCTATAAACAGGTAAAAGGTCAGATTATCTGATTTGAACAATAGATTCCTTCTAAATAATATTTTTTTGGTTTACATATGTTTATGGTTTTGTTGTATGCTACTGTAAACAACAGTAATGTTAAATAATTTCTGTTTCTACATTGTATTGGTGTTTCCAGTGTAGATACACAAGGTTTACAGTGTACTTGTTACCCCTATCAGTATGAAGGACTAAAAATGACAGAAGTAAAAATAAATAAATAAATAAAAGTAGAAATAAATAAATATATAAATACATAAATAAATACATATAGAAATGCATAAATAAATGAATAAATACATGCAAAAATACAGAAATAGCCATTTATATTACCAAAATGTATTTATTTTCACTATTATTTATGCATTTATTTATTTATTTCTACTTTTATTTATTATTTATTTTTCCTTCTGTCATTTTTAGTCCTTCATATATCAGCAGATTACTTTCACTAACATTGAAATGTATATATAAGGCTATGAAAGACCAAAGAGCTTTAGATTTAGAACAACAGTGTTTGCATGATATATCCAAAAATGTACTATTATGAAAGAAGTGTTTGTCATTTGATGCAAATGCTTCATTCTGACGTGTTTATGGCATTTTGAATGCAGTGTTACATTTTGAAGGAGATGTTAGGCAATTTGCATTTTGTGTGTGCAGTTCTGGGAATTGTGTGTAGAGTTTTGAAAAAGGAGACATAGTTTTGAAAACGTGTGTAAGCAGTTGGAAAAAACTGTAATTTATAACACTGGAGTTTTTTCTGTGTACCTTTTAAAACACGTTCCTCTAACGTCAAGAAAACTGGACATTTTAACATTCCCGGAACCAACACTGAATGTTTGGAGAACGTTCTTATAACAAAAGTCTGTTAGCTGGGACAGAGGCCACTGGGCAAATTTGGCCAGGATGCCGGGGTTACACCCCTACTCTTTCGAAAGACATCCTGGGATTTTTTGTGACCACAGAGAGTCACGGCCTCGGTTTAACGTCTCATCCGAAAGGACGGTGCTTTTTGTCAGTATAGTAGACTTGTAGTCAAGACCGCATAAACCGAGACCAAGACACTACCAAGACCAGAGGGTATCGAGACCAAGACAAGACCAAGACCAAGACAGACCAAGTCAAGACCAAGACCAAGACCAAGTCGAGACCAAGACCGAGACCAAGTCGAGACGGGAGGGGGGAAAAACAGACTAGTGTTGAAGCTAAGCAATAACCTGTATGAATTCAAGAACAGCAGCATACATAGGGTTCAGCCGCAGTTTACATTCAATACATATTAGACAGTATTACTTCAACTACACAGGCAGAACAATACAGAGACAGACCATGTCATGTGTGTGACTGTGAGCTCACTGTAAATGTTTTTGCAGACTGGGTGAGATTAACTGTAATTGCATGACGGCTGTTACTGCACTATTAGAGGATTGAGACTCCCTTAACTTTTGTGTACTGTTGAGGACTGACATGACTGGTTACTGGTTCATCTGACAAAAACATCAAACACCTCCAACACCATCTTGCTCCTCCAACAACTGTCTAAAGAATGATAAATATGTAACCAATTGAAATTATACTTAATGTGTAGATGAAATCGTAACATCAAATTAAAGATACACAATTATAAACTTGGATTATGCCTAATGTTTAGTCAACACAACAGAGATATGCAGATGATATTTAAGACCATTTATTTAGTCTAACACCATCTTAAATACAATACTGTAATCAAACAACACACACACCGTTGGCGGTGCACTCAAAGTCATCTGTCAGTTGTGCAGTTACCCAAAATCTCCTGAATGAAGTTAAAACCCATCATGTCACTGATATGTGGTTTTTAAATCAAGTGATCAAAGTGCTCGTTGCGCTGCGATCAGTGGCACGGATACAGTGTTTTCTCATGTGGCTCGCGCACATGCCCGCACTGTCTTCACTGTCTTCACTCGGACGCGCGCGCTTCAATCCATTGCGGATACTCTCTATTCGTTCTGGTGAAATCACAAAACATAATACACACAAACGTGTCGCTGCTTGATATACAACCACTGATGAACATAATCGGTTTTGATGAGGAAAAAAAAAACTATAGGCTACGAGAAAAAAAAAAAACGATACAAGTGCAGATTAGAACCGAGAACCTCTGACACAGTTGGCGAAAGTTTTACCACTGGACCATTAAGATATACATTATTCAAATAGGCGAAACGGCTGTGTCACAAAAAATACATGCATGTGATTGGTTGCATTTGAAGGGCGCGAAATAATAATAATGTTGCATTATCGAACGCTGTGTCGTCGTGGATATTGTAGTATTGTATTGCTAAATCCCCCGAAC
The DNA here is from genome assembly GCA_033366665.1 of Phoxinus dragarum. NCBI lineage: Eukaryota > Metazoa > Chordata > Actinopteri > Cypriniformes > Leuciscidae > Phoxinus > Phoxinus dragarum. The sequence goes on from JARPMJ010006218.1 coordinate 54,437, forward strand.
ACAATGCCGGTCTGAGACAGCGAGACCTAGACAAGACCGAGAGGTTCGAGACCAAGACAAGGCCGAGACCAAAGACCGTCAAGGCCGTGACAAGACCGAGACCACGTAAAAGTGGTCTCGAGACCAAGACCGGTCTCGAGACATACATCACTACAGTATAGTGTCCTTGTCACTATATGCGCTCTGGTTGTTTCGCTTTTAAAAATCAGAGTTCATAAGCCTATGAGCGAAATATATAGTCCTGAGCCACGCCCGTTTCGGCGGGACGTGACGCAGGAGGGCGCGAAGCGCCCTCATTGGGTGTGACGTCACTCAAGGGCTCGCTCGATTGGCTTAAGCATGC